>NNCF01126098.1:186711-210949 GCA_002313205.1 Laupala kohalensis | reverse complement strand
TATATATATATATATATATATATATATATATATATATAATGTACCATATTATATATAAACTAAGTTAAAATATAGGGAACCGAGCCCCACTTTAGACAAACAAATTGAAGATGGGTGCATAGGTAAGCTATCCCATATTGGAAAATCACTTGTAATGAAATATAATTAACAAACGTACCAAACCCACTCGGTCAGAATTATCAGGGTAATAAATGTGCTCCGGCTATGAAATGGTTAAGACAGGATCGGGGTTCGGCTGGTAATTTCTGTGAAATATGCATTAATTCTTCGAGAAGAAAACACAGCTATCATAACTGTTTCGAAAAAACCAACATACACGCTTGAAAAGATCGTGCAGGTAATAAATTAACCACACCTGGGGTGAGCAGTCAACTCTTGCTTACAGGTGTGTCTTGCGTCTGCGCAGTTCTGCTAAATCGAGATTGCCGCTTAAAAGATATATTATATTTAATCAGTATGCGATGGGAAGCCATTTTGGCGACACGTCTGCTGTCGCCGGCCTCGCCGCTCAAACTGCTGAAGAGAAATAGTTCCCACGTATATCAACAGGGCACGCCAATGACCGGGTACCTTCCCAGGTAGCGCAAACACTCTTAAGATTTTTTTGTGGGGACATCTAGGTCATTAGACCCCTAAAAATTTGTACAAGTAGGGAAAATGCAGTTACGTACCACGGAGAGCCAACATGACACTCCGCGCGTGTGGGACTTGCCGAACAACTCAACAATACCCACTAAAATCCCTCCTGAATTACAACTCAAATATTACCACATCTCAAAAGATTACAAAAATAAAAAAGAAAGAGGAAAATGAAAAATACCCTAGAGTCGGGATCAAAAAGAACATGAGGTGACCAAGGAAGGTCAGGAAAGAGAAAGGAAGGAGCCTCGCACAAGTAAACGCTTTTAAGACAAATGACGATCGTGGTCAATTGTCAGTTGTCATTCACGGGAACAAGGAAGCGACTGAAACACGTATTGTATCTTATTAAAAGTCATTTTTGGTAATTTTTTCCATATTGAAACAACTTATAACTATTCGCATTATTAAATAGTGCGAATTTATTTAGTAAATTCAATGCATTATTGATCAAGTCAATAAAAAGTTATCATGACAATGAAACAGTATTTTTTAAGAGCTCCAATCAGATATTTTCATTCTCAAACAATATGCTGTGTTTTGATGGATTCTTCTTCTTCTTCTTGTTGGAGAATTGTTAGAAGATGTTGCTGTGTGCTGGAGAGGTGAACGTGTTGGGAGTTCTTAATTAAACAATAACTATTGGTTTATTTATCATCATTCAAAAACACAAAATACATCAAGGTATTACACCGTTCCTTTTCACGCACTTCCCCCCAAAAGACATGCACTGAATTTTATCACGTTATACAGCATTGAATTGATTACTTTCACGGAATGAATCCGTTTAAAATATCATCAGGTTTATTACACTTTAACATATTTAGTCATACACACGTTACCATCGTTCATTACTATAGGCCTTCCTCACAAATGTCCCAATTTGTCCCAAGAGTCTATGGCTTGTTTTCATTTCACTCGATGCAATTTGCGAGCACACGCTGTAAGGTGAACAAGGTGCCCATACTGGCCCTCCAAAGAAAGATGATGAAAAATCAGCGCCAAACATCGTGGAGTGCCGCTGACCTGCGAAAACCGTGAGATTCCTGACTCCAAATCTCGCCTGAAAGGGTCTTGTCAGAACCCAAGCCCGTCCAGATTACTAGCAGTCTCCATATTAGTTCGAATCTCTTAATGGGCGTTGAATGTTGCTCGAAGTCATCGTCAGCAAACTTGATGAGTATGTGGACGGATTTCTCCTCTCTTAATAAAATCGGATTGTTCCTTCTTCACACCATCACTGCGTTTCCCGGTCTGTTTATGAATGCCATATAGCTTCTTAGACCAAGACAATGTTCTAAGTAAATCGAAACGTCATTACTGATGCATGAACGCCCAAAATGTCACTTTAATAAAACATAATCAATCTGAGGAAGCACAAAATCAGCAGTCGTAACCGCAATTTAAACTCAAAGTCACTAGTCTTAATAAGACTAGTACGGATAATAATGTACCGTGGCGCAAATACTGAAAGTTATGATACAAATGTGATAACCAGGAAGCTAGCGAGCTAGAGCTTTAGAGAGCTTAGATGTTCCACCTAAAACAACCCCCCACTCTTCTAACAGAAATGGGCAACGAAGCCTCCCTTCTTCCTCTGACATCACTTAAATTTTTAACCAATCTCTAACAATTTTTCCCTCACGTTGTTTTCAACAATTGGTCCAACTTTCTGTGACGTACGAGTACCTCTCTACCAATGGCTGATTTTAGTATAATTTGTAAACGCCGAAAATGGTAGCGTGTTATTTTCCAATATCAACACACTTGTGAGGTCGTCCTCCCCTCTCTCGCATCTGATAGACGACGAAAAAGGTCCTTCATCAAGGTCTACGCAAGCACGCCTGTGCGGTCACCATTCCCTTCCCCCTTTATATCTGTCTTGTTTACATTTTAAGTCTCAGACCCTTCGCTGACCGAAAATTCCTAAGTGGATCCCCGACCTACATGAGTGTTGCTTACAAGAGGTCTATTCTTCCCTTCTTCTTAATACTGCGAAACAGAATATCGTTGTGATTTTCACAAGATGTCTCGCCCCCCTTTTCCTCTCTCGTCATACCACCATCTTCCTCAAAAATGATAGAACCTATGAACATATTTCATCGCATCCCATTCCCTAGAGACAATTATCTCGGTCGTCCCTCCGAACCGATGAAGTTAACTTTTTAGTATCATCTCCTCCATTCAAAAATTGCTTATAACTGTCTTTCATTTTTCCACATCAACCAATTTTCGAGGGCAGCTAATTTTGCGTCTCTTCAAACTTCAGAAATTACGATTTCTCCTGTCCCTAACACAGGCCTACGAAATACCAATTAATATTCATTTTACTCTTAAAACTCTTCTGCAAGCGTGCTCCTAACAAATATTGTTTCCCTCGTGTCATCCATTATGGCTATTACTTTAAACGTATCAGACCCCCTTTAAATTCCTGAAGCCAGCTTGTCAGCTTGCGCGCTTCTTGTCGCAAGACAACATCCATTTCCAAATTCTCTAAAACTCCGAAAATATTCATCTTTTATATTTCTTTCTAAAGTAATCTTTCTATGGTAGCTATAATCGCGACAAGATTGAGTACAGACGAGTAACGTTACAACTATGAATAATTATAACAGTGATTACCGTGTATAAAAATTTGAATTTTAATCAAATAAATACTCTACTATTAATCCATTTTCTGGTATATTGCTATATTAATTTACTCTACAATCGATTCAAGTTACTTTTGGAAATTTCGATGTTACACCCATCTCGTTGACTTCACTTTTATTAATAAAGATGTATATTCTGGACTTACATTGACAATGTCGTAATAATTAATTGCACTTCGATATAAATAGAAACGTAAAAAATATAAAAAAATATTAACAATATTTTCCTTTTAACAAGCAGAACAAAACAATCTTGCGGGTTTTTCAAAATTTTTAAGGTGTGTCTTACTCCCCTCCCCCTCCTGTAGTGAAAACCCAACGTCAAGTGTCCTCGAAAGAATGTGATATTTATCAAAAATTCTATGGATTTTCAAATAAAAATAAATATACTTAAAATATAAATTACATGCGTATACGAATAAATCAGTATGCGTATTATTTAATCGTTTTTCTGGGCTGTAAATGTAGTAAAAAATGCATTCCTTTGCAATAATAATTCTTTTCATTGGTCGTAAAACGTTTTTTAACAGTCATCGAAATATGTATTAAAATATCTTAACTCGGTGTAAATAAATAGTATAGTACAGTATTTTATTACACATTAATCACTTCACTTAGCAGTACGAAAAGGAATTCCTTTCTAACGCTAGCATCATTAGAAGTCGTTTATAACTTCGTTGCGTGAGATTCTAACGGAAGAAGTTTCCATTTTATGCTGCGCCTTCCTCAACTTTACGACCTCCAGGATCAAAGAATTCTCATTAATGAATAAGAATATACTAAAGTCTCAGGAACAATGCGGCAAACGTAGTACAGGGGTGACCATAAGTATCACTCATCACTCAAAACCCATCCTTAATGTACAAAGAAGCGAAGTAAATCATTGACATGTCCTTATATCTTAAATATGAGTTCATATTAATACATATGTTATGCGTAGGTTGCTTGTTTTATTTAGCATGTAAGAGATTTTTGTTACAGACCAAGTCCATGAAGAAATATAACAACAGGAGGGGAAACTCAGCCAGTTGCGCGACTCCACCTTGAGGGGCACCAGTGACGTTGTACCTGTAGTGACGTCTAGGGGGAGTTCCTGTAATTACTTTTCTATTAGTTATAGTATGTCTTTGACAGAGAGAGTTACGCGTGCAGAAAGTTGTTATCAATTCTGTCGTCAATATCATCAAAGAAATTCAAAATTGGCGAGATTCGATAATTAGCGAGGTGAAGTAGGCCGTGGATGTATTTTATAATGATAAACAATGGAGATTGCGCGAATTGAGCGAGTTTGCGAGTATGTTGCTGCCATTTTACTTCGTAAAACGAAAATGCTCAAGTAAGAAGTGTTTGTGTTCAAGTTTTTCCATATGTTTCTCCGTGTCATTGTATTGTACATATTGTATATTGTAACTGCTGGGCCTGCTAACATAACGACTAAGTAGTTTTGATACCGGTCACCCGTAACGTGGTTGTCGGAACCCCTAGGGAGGGGTTGGAACGGGTTATAATTTAAAAATAACCGGAAATAATCGAAAAAGTAAGTTTTGACGGCGCTGAGATGAAAGGAGTCACCATGATATCGCTTAAGTCCCCATCGTGATGACACTCTCCTTTATCCCCCAGAGGGAGTGGAAACGACATGAAACGAAAAAATAATAATTGAAAAGGACCGATTTGCATCAAACAAATAGTTTTCAGGGTGTCTGAGGTGAATAGTTGATCAGTCAACGATGTTTAAATAACACGGAGGTACGGTAATCTTGGAGCTGAGGATGAGAAGTGTGGGACATAAAAATAATGTGAAATGACCCGTATTCGAGTCAAATCAGTCGTCTTCGGTGGTGCAGAGATGAATTATTGAAATGAAAGGGGAGGATAAGATTGATGTAACACGAAAAATTTATCTAAAATGATTGAAGGAAGTGTCGTGTTTATAATAATCGGGGTTGCTGAGACGAATTATTTTAATTAAGAGGGTGGAGAAAAGCGTGATACGTCAAAATATCCAATATTAGTTATGACACCGTACTTTTCGTGCCGCTGTGTTGGGGTATGACATTCTCAGGGATGTTTGAGACACGAACAATCCCCATAACACCGTTCCGCCTTTTGAAAAATTATCCAAAATTATAGTTTAAAAAAATTAAATATTAATTTAAAAATCGAAGGGGTCGAGCGTCCTAAATACTAATACAACTTAAATTTTTAAAACAAAAATCATCAGTATTTAAAATTTTACATTTCATTTCCCTCCAAAAATGTACTAGGAGTATATAGTGGCTGATAGTGGAATTTGGTGTCAACGGAAATATCACTACTGGTTACAGATGCCTCTAAAACTACAATCTCAAAACTAATACCTGCCTTTTTCGATAATTCTTACATTTCATCCCCTTCCAACCTACTATTTAATGGGTGTCTATCCCTCATGGAGGGTGACCGTGGGCATGAGTTGCATTGAGTGTCAATGCAATTCACAGGTACCAAAAAGGATGTATTCCACACCAGTATCGGTTGTTTTTGATTCTTTTAACTTGTCACCGTATTTCCACTCACTGCCTTATGGGAGCTAAAAGCATATTATCTACACAGTGGATCAATGGTTAACTTATTAGGATTATTCTTATCCATCTCCACGGTACCGAAAACAATAGTTACCAATCAAATATTTTTTCAATTATTTTTACATGTTATCCGCCTCCCACTCCGTCTCAAAAAGTAACAAGGTTGACTAATCCTCACGGTGCTTGTTGTCAGATAGTCACCTCTGAACCAAGTTTGGTTCAACTTGCTACAAGAATTCTGGTGTTATGGACACCTACATACATACCCCCATTAAAACTGCTTAGGGATGGATTTTTATGGGGTTTTAGGGCTCGTCAACGTCATTAGAGCCGTAGCAGGAGGGGAAAACTGCAGTTTCGCACCACAGAGAAGAATTGTAGTGACTCTTCCCCGTGTGTGGGACACACCGAAATATAACTGCTGGTTACAGATGCCCCTAAAACTAGAATCTCAAAATTACAATCTACCATCAACCTACTTCCACCCATCTGTAAAAACAGGGATATAGACCCGGTGTTTGTCGAGGATTAAATATACCCTCAACATCGCAGCTGGAGCGTTCTTCTTGTCATGATGCAGAAGATCTAAATTAATCTTCGGCTTGTGCAAAGCCGAAAGAGGAGTCTTCCTAAAACCTTGATTTTAGACATTAGGAGTGCGTATATTCAAGGTTCCCTTAATTGGTTTACAGCGATATCCAAAAGCTTTGGTTGCTCTCAGTCTGTTGTTGTAGAAACGGATGGAAGAAGAGGATGGATGAAAAACCGTGTTGTGCACCAGATTGTCGGGTAAAGTTTGCAAGTGGCGAAAGTGTCGTAGCAAGAGGAGTTGCCGCAACTGGTAAAGAGAAAGTTCGCCTTTCTCGGCATACAAACTCGGAATAGGACTAGTACGGTAGGTTCCCGTGACTAGTCAGATTCCTGCATATTGGACACTATCCAACTTCTTTAATAAGCTTGCACGAGCATAGCTATATACAACGCAGCCATAATCGAGCCGAGATCTTACGAATGCTGGAAAAAACTGGAGCAAGGAGGAGCAATCAGCGCCCCATTCCCTGCTACTCAGGCACTTTAATAGATTAAAAACTTTAATGTTCTCGCTCTTAGGCTGTCATATGTTCAATCTAATCAAGTCTCCAATAAAAGATTAGACCTAAGAATTTTACAGAAGAATAGAATTTTAGAACGTTCTCCCGCAGCGAGAGGTGAGGTTCTGGTAAAAGACTTCGTCTCCTACAGAAAAGAACAGCATGTTTTTTCAGCAGAGAAACGAAATTCAGTCGTCTTTGATTAGTTGTATCTATTGAGGGCGAGTTAAATTCGTCGCTCTTCACCTGTGACACTCTGCGATGAGCAAAAGATGGCAGTCGTCGATAGAAAGAGTGTTGGACAGGATTCTTTACAGCGGATGTTATGATGTTAATGGCTACTGCAAATAAAGTCACAATCAGAACTAATCCTGAGGAACACCATTCTTTTGAAGAAAGACATCTAAGGTGTCTCTTCCAATTCTGTATCGGAAGAAACGCTTATATAAACAGGACTGCAACATCACAGGAAAATGTCCTTTAAATTCTCCAGGATTGGTTGTAACTTCCTGAAACCACAGTGAGATCGAATAAGCAAGTTATGCCTTTCAAGATACCAGACGAGACGTCGTTCGATAATTCTTTCCAGAGTTTTACCAACGCAACTTATCAAGGAGATACTTCAATAACTACTGATGACCGTTTTGTCCTTTCCGGATTTTAGTAGAGGGATAAGCGTTTCTTTCCAGGAATTAGGCAATACTCCTTCGATCCATGAAAGATTAAAGCTATTGAGAAAGTACCATTTCGATTCGTGACTAAGTTGTTTGAGCATCTCACAGTGAATGGAATGAGGACCAGGAGAAATGTCGTGGGCTGTCGCTTGAGCTGACTCAAGTTTCCATATAGAAAAGGAAGAGTTGAAGGGTCCCCAGTTGGTGAAACGGAAGTCAAAAGAGATGCTCTCTTCTATATTCCTTTTCCTCGCGAAATCAGGATCACAGTTTGCTGTAGATGTTATATTAGCAAAGTACATAGCCATCACTGTTGCAATTTCTCTGTTGTTTATGAGTCTCTGACCCTTATAATTCAGTCCAGATATTGGAACTCGAGAATACCTTCCAAATATTTTTCAGATTGGATTCCATACTTTAGTGGATGATGTTGTTCTGTTAATGGTATTTAGAAATTCTTTCCAGAAGGTGGATCTCGATTCTTTGATGGTTCCGCGCGCTTTGGTTCTAGCAATCCCTTATGCGGCGAGGATTTCCGTAGATGGAATACACTTAAATTTCCGCAAAACCTTTCGCCATGCCCGAATAGCGGACTGACATGCGTTGTTCCACCAGGGTACATGAGGTCTTCCCGGAAACAGATGTTTTCGGAATGGATTCATCAGCGGTGTTATGAATTGCCTGGGTCAGATGGTCGACCCTCTCTTATACATTGCCCGTTTCTCTGAACTAGGAGAACGGTACAGTGTCAAATTAGCCTCTCTGAGAATCCATTCTGAGTCTTCAATTCGGGAACCATCGCACATTTTCTGCAAGGACAATTAGGTAGGATGATGGTCACTACCATGAAGATCATCTTCTGCGTTATTTTGGAAGATATCAGCATCTTCAGGAGAACAGATTGACAAGTCTATAGCAGTCCATGACCCTGTGGCAAACGCAAAGTTGGTTACATTCCTCGGTGTTCATTATACATAAATATTTACTTTCCAAGAGATAATTCAGCAGATTGCATCTGGAGCAATCCCTCGACGAAACCCACAGTACACTGGGCGTTGAAATCTCCAAGGAGGAGGAATGGTTGGAGAAGCTAGTGAATTAAATCCCTCAGATTAGTTTTCGAAAAATTATGTGTCAGAGGAAGATACATTGAACACACAGTCGTAGCTGGTATGCTGTGAATTTTAATTGTTATGGCGTGGATTTGAGTTTGCAGAAGAACGGGTGAGGAGAGGATAGTGTTTCTAACAAACACGGCAAGTCCACATCTTGCTCGATCTCCCGTGGTTTCGTCATATCTTAAGCTGATGTATCCCCGCAGAGATGGAGAGTGTTCTAGTATGTGTATCTCTTGCAGGCAAATGCAGATCGGATTCCAACGCGCTAAGAGCTGTAACTATTCACGTTGAGTTTTATTATGTTTAAGGTTCCACTGAAGTATGAAAGCCATTTCGAAATGGAACAACCTGGGTAGGGGTTCCTGACTGTGCATTTCCGCGTCACAGTCGGACAATGCACAATCCGACTCGGACTAAGGAAGAACAGACACATTCGTTTTACGTCTATGAGACTTCTTGGACGATGTTGTTATGCGTCATCTAGTTCTCGAAACCTGCTTTTAATTCTTCTGTTGCGTGGTACTTTGTGGGGTACGTTTCACACTGCTGTACTTAGAAAGAAGGGGTTGCTGTGAAGTAGATGAACAGGATTGAATTTTGTTTGGAGTTGGATTCTTTTATTTTGAAAGCTGAATGCTGGTTGAAGGAGAAACTGACTTCTGTGGGAGAACTTGCTTCTTTTCACATTTGAACCGACAAGTATACATTGATTCCGCGGACATATCAGTCTGAATGAAAATGAGCCTCTTCTGCACGGGTGTATTAGGAGCGGTGGAGTAGCTTGTTAAAAATACAGAGTACGCGGCCCTATACTTCTTGCGAACATCACCATAGGAAATTTTCTTCAGGGTCTTAATTTCTTGCACTTTCTTCTCTTCGAGAAAGGCGACAATCTCCCTGCTCCACACCGGGTGGCTGCCTGTGCAATTAATACACTTAGCAGGCCCGGGGCATGAGACGCCGGGTTCGTGTGCTTCCTTCCCGCAATTTACCGCATGTTTCAGTGCCCTTACAAGATGATGTTGTATGTCCAAACCTCTGGCACTAGAAACACCGCCGATGATTAGGAATGAAGGGCCGCACCGGCAGCTTAAGCCATACATCTTTTAGATCTTCCGGTAGATGAGGATAATCAAATGTCACAATGAAAGAACTGGTCTTCTGCAGAACACCATTAACCTTCCTCAAGATTTGACTGACCTCAACCACGTGGTCAGCCTTACATTCTGCAACAAGTTTGTCAGTTTACATATCTATAATGTCCCTGCAACTAACGACTCCCTCGCAACGATTAAGCGCAGCATAGAGCTCGCTCTCCCAGCAGACTACATTTAAAAAGTGCCAACACTTGCTTGTAGGTTTTCGTTTCCAACAGCATTGACCCATTCCGCAGCCTCTTGATGGCTTTGAAAGTTCCAACTAATCCCTGTAATCCTTTATAAAAACAGAACGGGGACACTTTCTATATGCGACATTACGACGAAAACATTTTCGTGAGGAATGTACTGTTTCCTTTCAATTTTTTCTTCTGAAGTGGGAGGACTGTGAACCCTCGACTTCTTTGAAGATGTTTGGGTGTGTGACTTCCCATGCGGTCCTCCCGCTCCGCAAGGTGACGGCGTTTTATTTTCCATGCGTATGGATTGTATTTCATCGTCGTGTTCCCCTCCCAACACTTAGTCTAACAACCACTGGGGTGCCTGGGTTGACACGGGGATATAGCGGGGGCACGCAGAGTTCTTTAAGCAGGGTTGCTCCAACGCCGCCGATCAACGCAAAAAACCGTTCACACACCCTGGAGCATAGCCTAAGACCTAGTCCGAGCCGTTTTGGTCGGGAATGGGTTGTCCTCCGATCAGGCCGAGGCCAAAGCAAGCGTATTGGATGACGCATACAAGTAAATCCTTATAGGGTTGCATGTCCTTTCAACTCGCCAGGACACCCATTCCCTTCGTCACGGGTCACCATGTACGGCAAAGACATGGGTGAGCTATCAACAGACAGACCCCCAGGGGACTTACATCTAGTAAGTACGTGTTTGGCAAACACAGGACCCCGAGCTGAGTCTGGCATTACTTCCACTTACTTGTGCGAGGCTCCTTCCTTTCTCTTTCCTGACCTTCCTTGGTCACCTCTTGTTCTTTTCGATCCCGACGCTATTAGTGCTAGGATATATTTCATTTTCCTCATATCTCTCATTTTTCCCCCCCTCTATGTGATGTATGTTGTGAGATATGTTTTGGTGTGTTGCAGATCAGGAGGGTTTTTAGTGGTAGGGTTGAATCATTCGTCTAGTACCACACGCGGGGAGAATCATGTTGGCTCTGCATTTTCCCTACCTGTACAAGTTTTTCGGGCTCCAATGACCTTTGATGTCGACATGAGCCGTAAAGCCCACAAAAAAAAACAGACAGAGAAGACCAGTGAGGAAGATAAAGTGTAAAACTAGGTAAATAGGAGAAAAGAAAAGTAAAACTTGAGAGCCTTCTCTGTGTCCCACCGTCAGGATGTGGACTGACTCACTTCGACGGCTTAGGGATAGATTTCCGTATAATCGTACCATAATCATCTATAGTCATGCAAACTATTCATCAGTAAAATTACAGCTCGATTAGAAATTTGGACGTGGCTGAAAAATAAAATTACGAATTTTGAAACGGAAAGAAACGCATATATGTATACACATCGAACAGAGCAAGTTATATAAAAGCTCGTAATATACTCGCCATGAATACTTTTATACCAATTCCAACATAAAAACACTTAAAAGCGCATAATTAGCATTTTTCTTTATACAAAATCCTCTATTATAATTAGTCTCTTATACGAAAACAACATTTAATCCGTACTAAATACTAAAAAAATGGCATAGAGTATAAGTTTCCGATTTGTTGAGAGGACAGAACTAGTTTCATACGTTTCTCTTTTGCCTGAACTAGTATTGAGCACTTTGTAAACGTTTAAAACTAGTTCTGACAAAACGTGAACGTTCAAAACAAGTATTGAGCTGTTTGAAAACGCTCGAAAATAGTTCTGACAGAAAACGCATCTGCCGAAACTAGATTTGGTCCTTTTTTCCGTCCAATGGCCGAATTCGGGTTTTGTGCGTAACATATGCACCGAAGAAAGAGAGCGGTGCAGTGCTACTGATTCCAACCCCTGTTTCTTCTTCCGTGACAGCCGTGGAAGACATCGCTGCGAAGGAGGTCAAAGGGTCGGAAAGAAGGTACGCGCACGCTTTGAGAGAGTCACGCGAAAGCGGATGGTGATGCACGCGTGGGTTCATGGATGTCTCCGTTAAATGCAAACGGATTCAAGACAATGAGCTCGAGATCATCTTGGCCGACATTCTTCACACGAGTGGATTTGGGATATTTATTTTGGCCTCAACAATCGAATGCACAAACTAGTTGTTCACTGGTGGATTGTGTGACGCCAGGTTCACCTATCTCCTGTCCGAGGATGGGTCCAGGTCTTCCGGGGTTTAGACCTGGGTGGAAATGGTGTACAGTTATGGAAGGCGAATGGGTGACGTAGTGGCCCTGCGATCAAAGCAGGATTCTCGTGTTCGATTCCCGGCTCGTCGCCATTTTCATCTGACCGAAAATTATCAGATATAGGGATAATGAGCATGTAATGCATATTAATCCTACTTTACGTACAAAAAATATGAGTAAAATCGTTGGAGTCGTTTTTGAGAAACACTCAAAAGAGTACCTTGACCTTCATGTAAAGCACCCTTTGTTTTCAAGTAAAAAAAATTAGAGCACGTGCGTCGACAATTAGTAAATTCTACCGTAAATACAAAATAAATTGGTTCATCCGTTAACTCAGAATTGTTTCGCGCAGACGGGCGGACGTTATGCCAAAAACCACCTTTTCAGAATCAAAGTTTGGCAAAACGTATATTTCCGTCGAAATATCATTTTTGAATTTTTTCACGATTACAAAACTTTCTATATACTACGTATATGAGAAAGGAAAAATTACAACTAAATCCTATCTCTACGGCGTGAGAACTAATAGTTTGAAATGGAAGAAAAGTCAGAACCAAAAATTATTCTATTTTGCCAAAGCGGTTTTTGACAACTTATGCTGTCATCTTCAGTGGTCATATTCCTGGAGGGCATTCCACACACACACCCCTTAATTCCGTAGTAAAAGTATACAAAAACTAAAAATGTGTAAGGGTCACGTGAATTAGTGCTCTATTCGATTCCTTGACTAGATGCAAAATTAAGTGTGATTTAGTTTCAATACGACGACTTAAATCGGAATCATTAATTATATCAAGGGAAATCAGTAGCATTAATTATATTCATTTCATGGCGCAAAGAGCGAACGAAACATTTTTTTCGTTCCGTCAACATAAACTTTTCATAAAAAGAGAGAAGCAATTTCTTTAAAAATATATTTCTTTGCGTGCCCAATCCCTTCCACTTATATTGGCATGTTATATGGAATAGAGATGTAAAATATTTATTACTCCTGTGAATTTTATTCTCCTCTTCACCTGTTCACCTTTTTAGGGTTGTGTTTTAGCACACAGGACCTAAAATATTTTCAATTGTCATACTATAAAAACAACTTTTCAATTACTAAAAGCAAATTCGTATTGTAAAGTAATTTGTAGTTATTTAGCATTAATTACATGGTATTTCTAATGAATGCATCAAAAGCACAAACACTATAAAATGTGATCCCAAGAAAAAAAGACAGAAATATCCGTGAAATGCAAACGCCATGTCCAACGAACGATTTGACGAGAACTAAGAAACTACAGGAAAATTGCATTCTCTTATGTAGCACTCGAAATGCTTATATGCTTTGAAACGTCTACTTGTCTTCCAAATGTCTTCATGAGGCAACATATACGTAGTCACGAAACCTAAATGATTACATTCGCGTATTCCACCAGATTTCATCTTTATAGCTGCTCGAATACTACGTACGAATGAGAAACACCTAAGAAAGTAACTTGGAATATCAAGTAGGGGAGATGGGAAACTATCTCAGACTCGTGAACTGCTATCAGAGGCAATGCATACAATCGCTTCTTCTCTTGCTTCTCTGCGTGTCCAAATGTTTGTTTATGAGATTTGTTGTGGACAATTGCCAATTCTTTCCATGAAAATAAAACTGTGTAAGACGTTTTAAATACAAGTAAATTCTATGTATATTTAAGTGAAAACTAGTTATTACACATTAAAGGTAGCGCAATCAGGTGTACTTTAAAAAGAATTAGTTGTTCGAACATAATCGAAAAAGGTTAACATAGAGAAAATAATGAAAGCCTTATTGTTATCTTGGTTGTTGTGGAATATTTGTTAAATGAAATATTACAAATTGTATAAGTAGATTTTATGATAAACAAAAGTGTGATGTCTATTATTACTTTCAGAAGGAGTTAATACCAGTTTATTATAATCTTTAATTTGCTCCCTCGTAAAAGAAAAACTTACTAAACATAATACAAAAATATTTTTTCAGGGTTCATGTGAAAGACATTGCCACAGTAGAAATTATAAATGTATACGAGTAAGTTTTCCGCAACCACTTCATTCTTCTCGAAGAACACTCTTTCACTTCTGTGCTCATTCATTTTGCAATTACACCGACATAACATTCATTGCCAGAAGGCTTACATTTCAAGAACGCCACGGATAACCTTTCGTAAATGTATTGCTTCGTGACATAATAACAAGGAACAAACGTAGATATCTTGAGCAAAGTTCACAGTTAATCACTCAGACAGGAATTATGTTCTAATTGTGACTCAAGACAACAGAATCTGTCCGCACAAAGAAATTTATTTTGAGAACTCCAATGAGATGCAAGCGAGTGCTTACAAGAACAGGCTAGAAAGAGGAAGCACAGCAAGAGATATTACGATAAAAAATCCTCATTTCTTTTAAATAAAAGTTTTTTAAAACTCCAATAAGTGAAATATTTATAAAATATGTGTTATCTGCACCAAGTTTCTCAAAAATATTTCAAAATAAGTCGTTGAAAACTAAATAAGAAATAGAACACATCAGAACTACAAATAAAAGTTTCATATGGCGCCATCGTCCCTGAAGTATGAAAACTACATTGATATCACTTCAGAAAAAAAAGCTTGTAATTACTTTTAATCGTTCAAACCATATTTTATTTTTATTCGTAATAACACAGAATTTTCCTTACAAACTCATTTTTATGTCTCATTAATAATTATAACACGCTATTTGCATACATTTTTAATTAGTATTTCTATTTTGATTACAGGAAAACTACATTTACTCGAACGTATTCTCAGTATGATGGTGTTAATTACCTTAGTAACAGCGCAAATAACGAAGGTGAATTCTCTTGTACAACTTACGCATTCGCTAATCTAATACGTACTCTCTGTGGTGCTCCCACTTATTACTGAAATCAGTAAAATAAAAGCCAAAATCTTTGTACATATGTTAATAATTTTACAGCAAATGAAAAGAACACATTCAATTCTCCCTCAGATCTCAAGAAGATACTTTTCGGTCCGTACGTTGACCATGCCACGAAGATTTTTTCTTTCTTCGTTGACTGATCTGTATAGGAAATACAAGAAAACTATCGATAATATTTTTGAATTTGAACAGTTTTCTGTTGTCTATTTCATCCCGGGGGTTCCGAGGGGTCACGTATTACATATTTTTCGTGTTTTTACTTCTTTGGCAGGGCAGTGGTTAAGGAGTACTTAGAAACATTAATGAAGTATTTTGCTATTACGATATGGTTGAGACAACTTTAAACAAATGTAAAAGAATTAATTGGTTTCAGTTAATAATTTTATTTATTTATTTTATGCCTTTTGGCGAAGATCAGACCATGAGGTCTGCTCTTCCACCTACTGTTGGACTGGATAAGGGAATTGNAGATGTTGGAATGACAGGGAACGTGTGGTACCGAACCGACATTTGTCTGGAGAAGGTGAGGGAAACCTCACCTAGTACAGCCGAGCAGGGTTAGAACCCACGCCCTACCGCTCAGCGAAATCGTGGAGGCAAAAACGCTTCCACTAGACTACCGCTGTTGGTCTAATTCAGAGTAATGAATCGACAAGAATTTTTGACACAATTTTCAATTTGAACAAAACTAAAATTAGCTATTGAAAATAAATTAATAACGTAGAATTGAATAACATTTCATAGTTGCACTATTTATTTTTATACACAACGCCAACGAATTTTAATCTGACTTACGTGTCGTAAAATGTACAACCAAGGATCTGTCCGATTTTTTTTGTGGGGTTTTACGGCTCGTCGACATCAAAGGTCATTGGAGCTCTAAAAGCTTCTACAGGTAGGGAAAATGCAGTTACGCACTAGGGAGAGCCAACTTGACTCTCCCCGCGTGTGGGACTCGCCGAATGACTCAGCCATACCCACTAAAAACGCTCCTGAATTACAACATACCAAAACATATCTCAAAACATACATCAAAACACTGAGCAAAAAAAATGAGAGGTATGACAAAAAAAAAGGGGGGGGACAAAAATGAGGAAAATGAAAGATACCCCAGCCCTAATAGCGTCGGAATCGAAAAGAACAAGAGGTGACCAAGGAAGGTCAGGAAAGAGACTGGCACAAGTAAGTGGAAGTAATGCCAGACTCAGCTGGGGGTCCCTTGTTTGCCAAACACGTACTTACTAGATGGGATCTTAAAAATATTAAGAAATATCCATATTAAGTGGCGAAGCTCAAGCCATTAAGTGTGCTCTTCAGCCTGACAACCATCAATAATGATTATTGTTATTATTATTATTGGGGCTTTAGGTATCGCCAACAACTAGATTAGAGCCCTATCAATAATAAGTACATACTTAATAACGAAATACATATTAACACTAATAACATATCCAGTAATTACTTACACAAATAACAGTTATTGAAGGATAAATTCGTTACTTTATTCTTGGAATATTACTTTATTTAATTTTATTAAATGTGGAAAATATTGTTTTTCCTTTATTTTCATAAAATTATTTATTTCGTATAACATTTCTGTAGCATTTTTGTACAACATTTTCTGTATACATGAAATACAATATTTGATAGCATAGTTGAGAGATCCGTCCCACTTTTTGACCCCACCCCCTTGCTCTCAAAAGGGAAACACATCATGCGGCGAACCCCTGCGTTCAAAGCGTGAAGAACCCCATTACAATTAAGATTTTCTTTGTGAGGGTGAAGTGAAACAAGAGGAGTGTTTATCGCACGGGGGAGGACGGTTGCGTGAGGTGGGCTGGTGGCTCTCGACGTTAAGGAGCGTCGCTTATCAGATAACGAGTTAGAAGAGCGAAGGCCTTTCTGAGCTGCGGCGAAGTGTTTTCCAGAGGAAAGACGTGTTAGTTAACGATGCGGCGGCAGACACTCGCAGCCAACTGCACTTGCTCGCACGCTTCCTCTTCAGCTTAGAGATAAGGATTAAATCATTAAGTCACGTAATAGAAAGAACGGTAATTTGCTTATTTACTCATCACTGTTCACAATTCAAATTATCGTATTTTCAGACAAAATTTTTCTATTAATTTTTCGTAACATTTAACTCAATTAAAGGAAAAAAACTTTTAGAAATTAAATATGATTTACATCTCAAGTTTTCGGTTCTAAAATAGTTGAGAAATTGTTTTGATTCTCTCATTTTGTACGAAGATAGTAGTTAAGAATTTATTTAAAAATCTATTACCATTAAGTCACATAATATTAAGCCCGGGTTTAATATACTGTTACAGCAAGCATGTATTTAATACTATAATACTTATTATAGTATTTAATACTATAAGAACCTAATATGAAATTGTTGTGAATACATGAAAGTAAATTTCGGGACTGTTAAATAAAAATTAATGGAAAAATACAATATTCTGGATCTGAAATGCTCTACAAATATTTGTTTCTAAACTTCACGCAATACTAAGTTTTTAGACTAGACGCCCGGGTTTAAAATCCGCAACTTGACGGTCATTCTTCGAGGATAGCAAAGTGATGGAGCCCTATAAAAGTAAACGTAAAACATTGAACAAGCATTGTGATAAAGATTTCTCGACAGAAACAGGATATATAGCCCAGGAAAAATAAGGTTTTACCCTGAAAAAAAATCCAAAGATGAAATCTTTTTTAATCGATAGTATAAACGTTCTAGAACAACGTACTAAAATTCTCGCACTTTNTTTTTTTGGGGTGGGGGTGGAATACTTAGGGCCTCGGAGTTAAAACTAAGGGGTCAATTCTAGTGAATAAGGACTCAAATGAAAGAAAACATTCTAAAGATTGCAATGAATAGTTTTATATAGCTCTTACGGTATGTGAAGTAGTAATCGGACGCGTGCACCGCGTTCAAAACTTTCACCAAAAAAACAAAGTTTGGCATATACGTGAATACAACGTCAAAAGTATGTTTCAGTAATATCTACTTAATATAACCCCACAGGTATCCATTTAGCTCGTCAATATTAAACGGCGTGCGCGCGATCTCTTTTTTCTATTGAATTTCGCGCGTCTCAGTCCGCTTGCCACACCTTTGTTACTGTAAGTGCTATTTAAAACTATTCATTGCAATTTTCACAATGTTATCTTTCATTTGAGTCCTCATTCACTAGAATTGACCCCTTAGTTTTAACTCCGAGGCCNCCCCCCCCCCAAAAAAAAAAAAATAAAGAGGGAAACCCGGGGAGGGAAGTGCGAGAATTTTAGTACGTTGTTCTAGAAGGTTCATACTATCGATTAAAAAAGATTTCAGCTCTAGTTTTTTCTTATTCAGTAAGCTCTTCTTTTTTTTCCTTAATTTTCCTGGGTTAAAACCGTATCGGCGTCAATGGGAATAATTCGTTTTTTACGTTGTTACAATGCATTTTTATGTCAATGCTTTTAAACAAACCGTACAAATCTGTTTATCCTCTTCAGCACACCTCCGCTAGTCAAGGAGAAATGAATGGATGGAGAGTTCAATATTTCCGAAAGTCTAAACGTGGAAACTCAGCCCGAACAATTTTAATTTGTATGGAACATCATGCCTAAAAATACGAAGTTAGTACATTTTATGAACATAACGTTATTTGTATACGATAAAATATTGCAGATTACTCCACTTTAATTACACACTTTCTTCCAAAAAAAGTAAACTTAATTAATTAATAGGGCAAAAGTTTATCATACAAACATCTTAAGCTTGTCGGAGCCACATAAAAGCTTTCTATTTATTGAGCATTGATGTGTATTTCTGGTGTTTCACCAGGTCAAAGTGGTTTTTCTGTGATAAAATTGAAAATATAAATATTTGGCAGTATCATAGTTGATGAAGTGTAATCTGTACGCCCTAGAGAAGTAGGTAGTGTGAATGTTGAAATGTTTTAATGAATTTTCTTCTCTCCACAAACACTTAACATAACCTTATCATACACTAAGGATCCCACTCCCCATCTCCTCCGAAGTGGAGTGTATGCTCTCACATGTAGTGACTGTCCCTTCGTGTATGTCGGGCAGTCTGGACTAACATTCAAACAAAGGATACAGGAACACGTAAATGCATGGAAAAATAACACAACAGTCTCACACTTCGCCAACCACCTACACACACACATTTAACATTGAAAAGGATTTTTATATTTTAGAAGTAGAAAATAGATTTTGGTCCCGGATCAAATTACACGTTTTACATATCCATAGTATTCTAAAAAAACAACATCATTTCCCTATTAAATGAACAAATTTTTGAATTTCATTCCCCTCTCATGAATCTACCCTTCAAATTTCTTCCCTCTCACCCCCAACTCTCCAGGACACTGCACCCCACTCCCAACAGTTAAAACCCTCGGAAATTCTTTCCGTCTTCTGCTGCCAGTTCCTGGAAAACTCCGACAGCCCCTTTCCCCTTTGCCGCCGTCCACCATTCACTTTCCATATAATGACCTCCGTTCGGCGTACTCTGCGCACTCGCCAAAAATATTCCTCAATACTCAGGTACGTGAATTTGTCGGTTTGCTCACTCTGTATTTGTTTTCTTTTATTCATTTTTCTTTGTTCTCTCCTTTTTTTATTTCAGCAACAACCAAAATTACACTTCTTTCGATACTGTTTTACTGAATTATTGTATACTTTCATATTATGTTTCTATTTTTATTATTGTCATTTTATGTACATTTATATTTTTCAGTGTATGTTACTGACGATGGCTGCTATGCAGCCGAAAAAGCTCTATACCAATAAAACAATGAGCAACATAGAAACGCCTTTCAATTTATCAAACTTTGTTCAGTTTGGGTTGTAAGGACAACTAAAAGGAATAGTAAGAATTTTTACTACACTGTTTTGTGGCTTACGCTGAACGTAACCTGAAGTTATTAGTCGTGTTCAATTGTTCTGTTGCTTCGTTAATGTTTCTAGTTCATTTCATTTTCACGGACAACGACACTAACCATAAGTCGAAACATTGTGTTCCAGAAGAAAATAACTAATTTTATTAATTGTCCAACAAGGTCATAAATCATTATTTATTTATTTATTTTCAAGCTACGTTGAAATTTAAGAGGTATCTAATGGATTTGAATAGTAATTATGGGCTGTGTTAGAAAGTGTGGAGGTAGATTGTCGGACATCTTGATACACATGCCCAATGGTTCCTACTTTTTGATGTAAATTTTCCTAACAAAGCAAAAGAGTCCTGATTTGAACAGGAAATAATCAATATAGTAAGTTAGAATAAACAAAAAATAATTTGGTAACTAATAAACTGTATTATTTTAGATGAAAATGGATATATTTATTGCATTTACTTGAATGTTACATACCGGAGAACATCTGACCTGAGAGCGATTGAATTAAACTCTGATTCAAACTAAATGATTTCTTGCACATTATGTGTCACATTACTGAATAAAATATTGTTAATTTAAGATTGGTAATAAATTAATAATATCAATTAAACGATAAGAAAAATATTAATATTTCCATTTTAATTATGAATATTAAACTTTATTACATTAATAAAAATACCTTTCAATTTGAATTCCAATAAGTATTAATAATAATGTTTTCGGATAGCGAGTGGTGTTATATACAATTAATCCCATTCCCCAATTCGTGAGGGTATTTTTACAAAACAGTGTTTAGCAGCGCTTACGAAGTGCGTGTTTCTGGCTACTAATATAGGTAATAGTTCCTCTTACGAACAGTCTCGTAAATTGACTAAACGTGTATAACTGCAATCGACTATACACTTGTCAGTGCGATCCGCTAAACGACCGTTATACCGTACATAAAACTACACATTTAGTGTGTCCAATATTAGCTGTTCCTTTTAGACCAGTGTACTATAAACTTCGTCACAGTCACTAAACGTTTCTCTCCGTACAATTCATTTTCCTTAAATTACCAGCGTATTATTTATTCAGTAAAAAATGGACGGAGGTGTCGCAAGTGTTTATTTGATAGAAACATATTTTCATGTGTCGAGTGCAACCTCTATTACTATTATTATTATTTCATTTTTCTAAAAAAATACTGTACGTAATAAGCGAAGTGCATAGTTACGTACTCTATATCAAATGTAGAGGATGAATTAACATGAAATATACGCGTGGATAAAAAATACACAATGCTTATTAAACGTAGGAAGATTTGAATAAATCTTCACAAAGTTTTCCGTCGTGGAATATTTATGGGTCTGCGAATCGAAAAAATTGGACATCCCTGATTGCCAGTCTTTTAAACGTGATGCAAAAGGTAAGAAAGTCAAGACACGGACCCTCAAATTACCCAAACGCATTTGCCCTTCGTGCTGTTTACGAATGTCAAGTTGTTACTCATAAATTCTCCCGTTTCAAGAAGGAACCTCTGTTTACTTACAAACATAAAGTTCTGAGCACTGAAAATAAAGAGATGATGGTGAGATTTGCGAGGGAAATGGTGACGTAAAAGAAGAATCATGATCGCCACCATCAACGTACTATTTCCATCTCAGATTCTATGACTTGAAGACCTACATTTCATCACACAGAGTTTACAGTTTCTCAGGCCAAGGTTACCTTACGCGATGTGGATATGTCTCCACCATAGAACTCAAAGTATGTAATGCTGAGTCCCTGCAGTGCAAGCGAGCCGGTCGCGCAGATGTCCCCCACCACTAGCCAGTGGTCGGGTAGGCCCAGCACCGAGTAATATAAGGGTCTCTTGACGTTCTGTTTTACGTCTGTTTGTCTTTAGTACGAATTTTTAAGTTTTATTGTTAAAATAATACCACTAAAAAGATTAATTATTTTAACGAATGATATTATTTCCGGATTCCATATTAATATTTATTTTGTAATAGATTGTTCACACACAGCACATGATATATATTTTTTTCTACAGCCATAACATTTTTACATTACATATTTTGAAACAAACTAAATTTGTTGAGCTTTTGGCGCATACCTTGCTTGGACTTATTAATTGTTGAAGTTGTTTCTTTTAGGTGGGAAAAAAGCATAGTTTTTAAAAGTAAAGTATCTATAACTTTATTAGCTTCATTTCCCGACTATCGTCACGGGATTCAATATTGAAGGTGTGATTTTTAAACATACGTCCCTTATACAAACAAGAAAAATATATTAAAACACTTATAATAATTAAAAATTAACTTATTCCTGTATATTGACTTATTGACATTCTATAAGTATTACAACTCGTAGCTAACTTTTCATCTTATCTAGGAATTTTTGCTGAAATTTTTTGAATCCGCCTCTGCCTTAGGGCCCTTGATCGGAATTGATGGGATGGTCCCTTGCTTGCTTCCGGAGAGTAAATTAGTTTATTGTTCTCCACGTGGTCATACGCAGTCTGTACTGTTTTTTTGACAATAAATTTATAATAATTATTATTATTTATGTCTTGAATATATATATTTTAAAAATAATAAAATATATTACCTTTATTCTGTTAATAATTCTTCTTCGTTTCGGCGGCTCTGTCACCAAGTGGGGTGGAAATTGAAATAATGTAGGCATTGCATCTTTTTTAAAATCTTCTCCACATACCATCTGTTTCAAATGCACTTTCTTCGAAATGTACACTGCAAAGGCAAAAAGTGCTGGAAGGATTGAATCCTTTTCTTTTTGTAGCTACAATCCATCGTTTACGAAGTTCCGGATCTTTGGGAAACCTACAAAACTTCTCAATTCATATAACATGAATTCCTATGAATGTGAATATTATTTTTACTTATTCACACGATTCTAAAGATAGTTTACTATCCAATATATTCCATTGGGATCTATCATTTAAGTCATAAAGGACATTAAGGATTAAGTGACCAATAGTTTAAATTATTACTGAAAGGAAGCGTCTAATGTAAAAATGTTCTATAGTTAACGAGAAAAGATATAAATGAAATTTAAATTAACATTTAGATATGTCAAATCAAAAGCATTACTAAAAATTTATTTTTTATCTTAAATTTTAACGCTACTAGTGATAATGCACATCTATTATTTCATACTAACAATGAAAATAAGTAATCTTCATTATACTTACTTATGAGCAGATAAACCAGATTTCTTATCTATACAATTCGTGCTACACAATAGGAAGGCATTTCACTTCAGTGCCAACATAAACTGCATAATCATATAATCGCTTAAACGAAGAACAATCGTCGATCACATTGACTGGTAGCACGGTCATATACTGGTGCCATAGAACACAGAACAGTGCAGATGCTAATGAGGGGGGGGGGCGTCGAATATAGTCGGCTCGCTTCTCGACACCCAGAGCAGTATGAGTCGAGTTCCATAGTTAGAGTTCTATGGTCTCCACAATAACTAGATTACTAAATTCTGACTCTTCCTGGCTCCAGATATTTTCTCGAACCCCCAGAACCGGGAGAATACTGAAATTCAAAAGACAGCTGTACGCAAGTCTGACTACTGACTAGTTCAGGGTCAAGCAGAGAATTTTGTTTACCAAGTCGATATTTTGTTTCATACAAAGGGAACGATCGTTATGTAATAGTTACAATTGACTTCAGAACTTAAATGTGAACTTATTAAGAACACCAGATGAATTTACATTTTCTCATATTGAATGTAAAAAATGATAATTATTTATTAATTTGTGAACTAATACTTTGTCCACAAAATTATTATACCAATTCAATATGCCTCAGTACTTATTTTTACCACACTTACAGTTTCATTTACGTATTTACCTTTTAAAGTTTTATTTTAGTAAATAAACTCAGATTCTGACAGTAATTTCAGGACTGTTACTCATGTTCTACATGGTTCCTCTTTGCATTTTCATTAATCATAAAAATGAGAATTGTTTTTAACTACCTTAAAGAGATACATTTTCAATGGATTTTCCCCTATTCATTATTTTACATTCTTTTTTGCGGATGCCTCTTACACTTCTAACTAAACTTCCCACTATGAGACCGCGTAAATAGTGTTTTAGTTTTTCCTTTGACCTACAAAAAAAA
>NNCF01126098.1:160366-171779 GCA_002313205.1 Laupala kohalensis | reverse complement strand
CACAAGTGGAGGTAATGCCAGACTCAGCTCGGGGCCCCGTGTTCGCCAAACACGTACTTACTAGATGTAAGTCCCCTCGGGGGTTTAATATATGAGTTTGTAATCTAACTGTAATATTCCGTAATGGGTAAGTTCATGAACTACATCAAGTTCAATATTCTATAGAGAATATGTAGTCATGCTATCCAGTTTTTGATTTATTAAATCATAAAGCCTTTTCGGTCGCGTGGCGGTCATCATCAGGGCTGTTACAAAAATAAATAAACAAATGTATAGAAAAGCAATTTTGTATTTGACATATTAGATTTGACGAAAAATATATAGAAACAAATTTCTAATAGGTCAAAACATAAAATACGAAATGAATACTTAGGATACAGTAATTTTTTGAACCAGGAAAATCAATATTTACAAAGTGAACGAATACATATAAAAATCAATATCGTAAATGTAATGACTTAGTAAAGAGACAATTTTTCAACGAGGAAAAACAAACTGAGGAAACTAGCATACATGACTCCATTGATGAGGCGGGTGGCGAATGCGCCGTTACCAGGGCGACGGAGGGCTTTTATGAGGAATTTGGGATTTGTCCATTGACGTTATCTATTGTGCTGTGCAGCAAATGTTAGGAGGGATGTATGGAATTTGCTGGATTAATGTAAAGATGGAATGATTTTTTAGAATTTTGTGAATATGGATGCTTTTCAGTTTTAATATTTTCCAAAATCTGTCTCCTATTTTTAAAATGTGGAAATTATCTGTGTGAAATGTGTGGTTGGTCTCTATTAGGTGTGTAGCAAAGTGTGAATGTGTTGTATTGTATTTGAGGGCGTGAATGTGTTCTTTTAATGTGTGTGAAGTTTCTACTTGTCTGTCCGATGTATACACCGCTCCATTCGGCGCATGTGAGTGCTTATACATCACGTAACTTGGAGGGAGGAATTTAGTCTGTTGTCTTAGAAAGAGTGTTCCAAAGAGTGTGAGGAGAGTGAAATATTGTTTTAAAATTGTTGTTTGAGTAGTTTGGCTATCTTAAGGGATATTGGTCCAATGTATGTGTAGCAGCATACTATAACTCAGAACTGCTACATATTATCAATTATCATTCGCACCTAATGATACATATTATCACTCCATGCATGTTATTACTCACTTGCATAGATATTACATATGATCACACGGAAGACATTCTGTACTCAAAGATATCGAACGCAAGAAAAAACGAACGTTTGTTTACTCCAAAGAACGACAAATGTGTACACGAAATGATGTTATATTGACAAGAAATACGAATGCTATTAGGTAAGTTCCAGAACACGTGTCAAGGCAAGACTTATGGACAAGAAATACGAACACTGTTAGGAAGGTTCCAGAAAGGCGAAAAAGGATTTTCTCGGCGAATCAGAAGGTTACCAAGGTGAAAGTACTTTGTTTATCACAGCTAGAATTCATTCTGACTAGAGAGCTCCTATTGTGTTGACCTCTGCGAAGCGCTGACCTCTGCGTCAAACGTTTATCGACGACCAGCTCACGGGTAACCGAGACGAAATCCCTCGCCATCCGAGCTCCGAGTGCCAGTACTGCAGCATATGAACATAGTGAATGAACTTTGTGAAGTGAAACTTGAAGATTCTCTACAACTCAAATTCGTGAGTGCTGCAGACTACTGCAAAACATTGTATTTTCTGGAATTGCAGACGATTTGACGTGCCTTGCCGTTGTTGGCACCAGAATATTTTTCCACGTTATATGTTATATGTTTTTCTTTCTACGAGCATTCAGTTTTCGCTCGCATTTAATAAGAATAAAACTCGTCCTTTTCCTGATTTTGACTTATTTATTTTGAAGGGGATTTCGTTATGGAACAACGCAGTTGAGACCTGTGAAGTAACGAATTAAATCACCCCGATATATGCGATGGTCAGACGTTTGCTTATAATGTAATTTTGCAGGGGAGAAAGGGATGTTATTTGTTTCTTTTGAACTGAGTGTAATTTTTTCCTGATAATGGAATCTATTAAACCTTCGTCGTATCCATTGTTTAAAGCTATTGTTTTAATAGTCTGAATTTCTTTGATTGTGTCTTCTTTAGATAGTGGTATGGAAAAAAATCAGTGTGTATCATGGAATGGAAAGATGCGTGTTTGTGAGTAGCTGGGAGTGTATAGGTGTTGTGCATGATGGTGTCTGTTCGGGTGCAAAGAATTAATGTAGGAGGTGCATTGCTTTTGTTGTCACAGAGTAATGGTATCATCCACGTAACGGTACCAGTATAAAATGTTTTTGAGGAGGGGATGATTGAAAGTGAATATTGTTTTTCTAAGCTATTCATAAATATGTCTACCGGTAGCGGAGACAGGGGTGACCCCATTCGTAAGCCAGAATCTTGGGTATAAAAAGGGTTGTCGAATTAAAAATAATTAGTGTCTAAACAAAGTGAGATGAGGTTGAGGAGTTCAGATTTTTAGACGTGGAACAGTTATCTAGTATTTCTTTTAAAAGTTTTTTGCAATCTTGTGTAGGTGTATTGGGGAATAAGTTAGTTACATCAAATTACACTAATTTAGCATTGCTCGGTACACGTATGTTTTTAATGTTATTAACAAGATCTACGTTATTTTTAATGGTGTGAGTGAATTTAGTGTGTTGAAAGTCGGAGTTAAGTTTCCTTGATAGTCTATGTGTTATTGTGTTTGTGTACGAAACAACCGGTCTGATGGAAATGTTTGGTTTATGGAATTTTGGAATGGCATACAACAACGGAGGTCTAGGATTGGATGGGATGACATTTTTAGGATTAGGAAAAGTGCCTTGGAAGTTGACAGTTCCAATCATTTTTGACAAGATGTAACGAACAATCTAAAATAAATGTATTGTTTTTGGTAAATTGAAATTATAGAGCATCACAGTTGCATTTGTGTGGATTACAATTTTTTTCTTTATACGTTATGGCCCCTTACCAACTGGAAGCTACAGTAATTTCTTATCTTTTTGAAATGTGGAGATAATGTGTTAAAACCTGCGTCATGAGTAAAAAACAACATAAAAGCAAGTCTACGAAGATAAGGTTTAATTATTTAAAACTAATTCTATATCAATGTATATTTTGATAATCAACTGAATTCCGTATATCTCCGTATAGTCCGTGGTGCTCAATCTGCATTTCAGAGAATCGGACACTTCTTTGGTACAATACAGGCAGACGAGTCGCAAATTAAAACGTATTTCACGCAAAATACATCATCTAATACTACATATATGAGAGACAAAAGAAAGAAATATAAAAAAGTTTTCAGATGTAATAAATCCAACTTATTTTGTAAAGAACGTCAGGATTTTCATGATTCCATGATGCAATCTGTGAAGCGGTTGAATTGATTTATGAAAATGTTTTGAAAACTGATCTTAAAGGCACACAGAAAAGGTTTATCCGGAATGGTAAGAAGTAAATAGATGATTAGAATATAGTGATGAAAGAAAGAAAGAAAAAGAAAGAAAAAGAAGAAAGAAAAAGAAAGAAAGAAAAAGAAAGAAAAAGAAAAAGAAAGAAAAAGAAAGAAAAAGAAAAAGAAAGAAAGAAAAAGAAAAAAAAGAAAGAAAAAAAGAAAGAAAAAGAAAAAAAGAAAGAAAAAGAAAAAAAGAAAGAAAAAGAAAGAAAAAGAAAAAAAGAAAGAAAGAAAGAAAGAAGAAAAAGAAAGAAAAAGAAAAAAAGAANAAGTATACGAGAACAGTGAAAAAGAAAAAAGAAGAAAAAAAAGAAAGAAGAAGAAAGAAAAGAAAGAAGGAGAAAGAAAGAAAGAGAAAAAGATATAGAAAGAGAAAGAAAAAGATATAGAAAGAGAAAGAAAAAGATATAGAAAGAAAGAAGAAGAAAAAGAAAGAAGAAGAAAAAGAAAGAAAGAAAGAGAAAGAAAAAAAGAAAGAAAAAGAAAAAAAGAAAGAAAAAGAAAAAAAGAAAGAAAAAGAAAGAGAAAGAAAAAGAAAGAAAGAGAAAGAAAGAAAGAGAAAGAAAAAGAAAGAAAGAAAAAGAAAGAGAAAGAAAAAAAGAAAGAAAGAGAAAGAAAAAAAAGAGAAAGAGAAAGAAAGAACGTCGGTTTTATTTCATTTGGCGTAAAGACTCACAAGTTTGGAAATACTTTCTTACCATATGAATTTTAAAACAGAAAGAAAGCACATTTTTCGAAAAAAACATGGAAAATCATTATTTCATAATTTAAATTGAAAAACTACCAAACCAACAAATGAATCTTAAATGGTGCAAATAAACTACATGAAAGAAAGTGGAAGTCAAATGGAAGGAAACACGAACTAGCAGACGTGTCTTTCTCTGCTAAATGTCGTGAAATTGTAATATTTTCACGACTTGTAACAAGAGTTTTGTGTGTGCGTGTCATACACAACGTATCGACTGATAATTTCAGTCACCATCAGGTGAATGTAGTCATTTGAAATACAACAAATATATGTCAGTGGACGAGAATATTGTCGAAACTCATGGTGGACTAGTTGTTGGGGAGCCCTAAAACACCAATAATAATAAAACAACAACAAAAATATTCTCCTTAGGAAGCTGGTTGTGATCTGGAGGTATCCTTAGATTTATCCGACTACCACAACCTCCAGTCGTGGAAGTAGAGGATAATAATAATACAATCAATAATAAGGGGCTCACTATTTCAAGATCACACTGAATCTTCTGATAAGTGAAAAATGCTTATTTCTCGATATGGTAGATTTACTTGCTAAATACGAGTAAAAAGGGAAAGTTTAGATGGATTTGGAAAAGTCTTTTGAAGGTAAAAGCTTGAATGATGGTCACTGTGCCACTGCCAGTAGATGGAATGAAACATTACTTTTCAACAATAAGAAACGAATGTCATTTGAAAAATGCAATGATGCAAATATGTAAAAAAACATTGTAGCAATCAAAGCATCAAGCATAACTTAAAAAGGCTGTCAAGTTAGTGGAAGTAATGGCGCACCAACTGTAGAGGTCATTAGTCTCCAGTCAAATTAAATAAAGGAAAGCATTAAACATTCACTCAATTATACCAACAAAGACAAATATTCACGTCAAGTATTGTAAACGAGCCACCGACAGGATAATCAAAGACAGGATTTAGAAAGGTTCGTAAATGTAAAGTCGGCTTTTTGTGGGGCTTTACGGCTCGTCGACATCGAGCCCTAAAACATGTACATGTAGGGAAAATGCAGTTACACACTAAGGAGAGCCAACATGACTCTCCCCGCGTGTGGGACTCGCCGAATGACTCAACCATACCCACTAAAAACCCTCGTGAATTACAATATATCAAAACATATCTGAAAACACCGAGGACAAAAAATGAGGGGGTTGGGACAAAAATGAGGAAAATAAAAGATACCCTGGCCCTAATAGCGTCGGGATCGAAAAGAACAAGAGGTGACCAAGGAAGGTCAGGAAAGAGAAAGGAAGGAGCATAGCACAAGTAAGTGGAAGTAATGCCTGACTCAGCTCGGGGTCCTGTGTTAGCCAATCACGTACTTACTAGATGCAAGTCCTCTGGGGGAGGGGTGTAAAGTCGGATCGTGAAGCAAAAACTATTCTGTGAGAAGTGAAATAGGCGTGAACATGGTAGAGTTGTGGAATGAAATTGGTTTGAATTAAAACAAATTGACAAGAAAAAAACTTACACTGTCCGGTACAATTCATAATTCGATATAGATAACACAATACTGTACTTCAGAATTAAATTTTATTCCTGGGAAAAGTAGAAGCTCCTCTCCGTAAATTTTATGGTTCTCAATAATTATAGTGCCAATACGACAACTTCTTACCTTCAACATTAAGACTTGTACATGTTTCGTAAAATGTTAGTTCTATTTACAGATATTCGGAAGTAAATTTGAAAATTGAAAGGTTACAGCAGATTATTAGTTAAGTTGGATTTTGACTTTATTGCAAGTGGTTTTGTAAATACTACATTACCAGTTTTTACGTAATTAAGTGGATATTGAGCAAGAGCAGTAAAGAACCAATATTCCAGTGAGATTTGTCAAGAGCATTTATATTTGGATAAACTTTTTCATAGCGAAGTGGAAACAATATCTGAGAATAGTTTAATACGAAACATAAATAACGGTTAACTATCGTGTGCACATCCTGAAATTGTAAAATTTATTATAATGAATTATATAGAGGTCCAAAACCTATTTTTCTCCACAATATGATGATATATTTTATAATGTTCCAAATAGAGAAATAAGTCCATTGAATGAAATGCAAAATCTATGGAGCTTAAATAACTTTTCATGCTTTAAATATGTAGCAATATTCATTTTAAAAACATTTTGCTCGATGCTGTTAAAGAGTCAGTAAATATAAATTTAACAACAATATTAGAATCAAATTAACTCCGTCCTAAAATATGTAAAAGAATTTAGTTCACTCTGAACAACATAAATTTTTGGAGAAATAATTTTATACTATGAAATACTTTTTTCATCAATATTTATCTTGACTGGTTAATGATAACATTCATTTATATTCATATTGATGAGATATATCATAATATGGACACACGATATTTTTCATTAATATGACGTACTTAATCATGTAAATTAATGCAAGTTATATGATGAAAGTGATGGTAAATGTTGAATATTAGACTAAAATGCATGCCAAGATGAATTAAGAATAGTATAGTACGACCAGGCAAAATGCACGCATATTGATGTAATGACAAAGTTAAAGATATGGTTAACAAAAAGAAATAAATCCAGGTGACCACACATTGTTCATAACATGATTTTGTTTTTCAGGGGTAGTTTATTGTTTTCGTAAACTGGCAAAGAAGACCGCCGTGTCCACCAGACGCATGTCCTAATGTCGTCGAGGACTCTTTCGTGGAACCGTGAGAAAAATAGAACGAATCTTATTTACAAGACGCACAAAGACAGTACGTCGCGCAAATATTGCTCGAAATGTGAAGGAAAGAACTTCAAAGAACTTCCCGACGTAGATAATACGCCAAAAGAAAATATGGTCAGGAGGTGGCTAAGAACTTACTTCGTATGTATTCCTTGAGAGCCGCGTATGGGTAAGATATCACCCCACAATTTCCTGAGGATAACAGATAAAAGTAAGGTGTGTTGGTATTATAAAAAAACATTAAAATCAACGCGAGTGTAGTTTTATTACGTTTTCTAAAAATTTGACCATTCAGGGGACTTCTAATATGTAAAGTGGCCACGGAATTCTCTGAAGGTGCCACTGCATTATGTTATAGTTTATGAAACAAATGTCATACATCCACGATATCATTATTGAATTTTTGTGGGACTTTAAGTGCAGCATGGAGTTCGCACTTGACAGAGAACTCTCCCAGCTGTTGACAATTTAACAGGGTTAAAGCCTGTTTGTTGCAGTTGGTTTCCAACAATACAGAACCATTCCTTAGTACTTCCTTTTTTTCATTATAATAAAAATATTCTCATGAGTAATGTTGTTTCTTTCACTTTGTTTCTTCTGAAGCGGGAGGGCTGTGAACTCTCGGCCACTTCGAACTCGTTTGGGTGTGATACACACCTTGCAGCACACCCACTCCGGAAGGCGGAACAAGCAAAAATTCTGTCATTTTGGTCCCATGGGTTCGGAGGAAAATATGTCTGGTGACGTGGAGCCCCCGCATCACGCCACTAAGCCTTGTTCAACTGAGGTGCGGCAGTTGACCCAGAGGCTGTCCGCTAGCGAGTATTTATCCTCAACACCCATTCACCTCATCGGCGCGTAACACACCTTGAGGTTGAGGGTTTTTTTATAGGGGTTAAATCCTTCTTCGCGACCCGGGCGATGAAGGCAAGATCTCCGCCCTTTGCAACACGCAACTTTCCACCACTTTCTCGCCTATGGTGGTCACTGAAGTATGTCCAAAGCTTATGGTGTCCGAGGACTGGTGGCGCAGTACCAGTCCCCAGCTCGGGGTCGTGGGTTCGCCAAGCCCATACTCAGTAGAAACTGAACCCCCTAAATGGCTGTAAAAAAATCAAGTTTTGAATTTTGAATGTGGTACCCTCTCATTTTGTTTTCTCTTAAAATAAGACTTTTATAAAAGGGTCATTACCAAGCTTTAAAATATTTAAAGAGTTTAAAGCTCGACAGCAACATCTTTCAGTACTTCACGTTGACGTGTGGTTGAAGTGTACAAAGAGATGCAATAATGTCTTACTTATGATGTAAATCTTTAATTTTTTTGGGCTGTGCATTTTTAAGGGTCGTCAACGGCAAGGTCATTAGAACCCTTGCAGGTGAGAAAAATGTTGTTTCGCTCCATAGAAAAGAGCCATAGTGACTCTTCCCCGTATGTGGGACTCACCGAATGTCTCTACCATACCCACTAAAAAAATAGAGTTGCAATAATGTCTTACTTATGATGTAAATCTTTAAGACATCCATATAACACGTATCATGCAACTGCAATATGGATAAAATATTAGATACAAAACACTATGTGGGAACGAATATATAAAGATGATTAAAATATTAAATGTGATTGTTGGCTATGAAATCAGTGTTAAATTTTTCCTAATCTATGAGAAATACCAAGTATCAAGCTTCAATGTAAACAAAACCCGTCTAATACGGTGAACATCATCTCTTCCGGAGATAATAGCATGATGTCTCGGTAGCGAATCCTCCTTATTCTGTGGAAGCCGTTAACTCTTCCCTTATTTGCCTGCTGCAGCAGTCCATGTGGCCTGTGTCGACACGCCTTGGGACGCTCTCTGATCTCTCTCCACTACCACCAGTGAAACTTCAACCGCAACTCACTCACTCTAAAGGGCAGGATTGCAACGCAATGGCTCCAAGAGAACGAGGGTTCTGTTCAATTTCTTTTAGGAATATTTTTAGTAAAACCAGCTCTCCTCGTTTAATTTTTGTATAAAAATTTCCTTAAACATTAGCATCTTACAGGTGCTTGTCTTTTCTTATATCAGTAGTACGAATAATACCGTTGAGATATGCATTCGCTTATGGAAAACAATGTCAGTCTGTTTGTAACGGTGATAATATGAAGTTTCGAGCAATATATTCATATAACTAGAGTGATTGGTCACTCTAGTAACTCGTGATTGGTCGATACATCGAACTAAAAATTTATGATTTTGCAGTCGTAGTTAGAACGAATTCTTTCTCGCCAAATTCATCCACCATAGGTCGTAAAAAGGATAAAAGTGTGGTTCACAAATATTATAAACAAAAATCGCTTTCGTTTCTTCACGAAAAATATTTTCTCGATTTCTCATAACTCAAAACATTAATGCACATCAAATGAATACCAAAATATTCTCAAAATTTGTTCACAGACTCCATTTGTATATATAAATGAGCGTCACTGTTCCAAAATAAAGGAACGTCAATAAGGAATAATTTCCAAGTTCAAACAGCCTCTTGTAAATTTTAACTAAAATCAAGAGAAAGGCAAAAATTATGATATGTATTGTATTTTAAGAATTTTTTCATCCCAAAAGTGGAGATGAAATATGCGTGAATGAGAAATAGAATTACTGCTTCCAGGTTATGTTGTTTCATATTTTAAGACCAAGACATACTTGATCATACTACTGATTATCGTTTATGTAAGACCTCCCCATCACAAACAAACCTCGTCCATTTCTTTTGTGGGGCTTTAGGGCTCGTCAACGGCAATTTCATTAGAGCCCTTGCAGGTGGGAAAAAATGCAGTTTCGCACCCAAGAAAATAGTCGTTACGACCCTTCCCCGTGTGTGAGACTCGTAGAATATCTCAAACATACCCACTAAAAATACCCTCCTAAATGCAACATATATCTAAATACAAAGACGAGAGAAAAGAAAAAGAAACAGTTGCCGAGCACTTTATATCATTAAAAAGAAATAAATTCTGAAAATTAAAATTTTCAAATTACGAAAACGAAGGATAAAAAGAAAAAAGACAAGGAAAAGAAAAGAAGCATGCAAATTTAAACCCTACCAAAAACTTGTGGGAGGAACCGAGATCTACTCCTAAAATTCAATAGTTTATTAACATCATTCGTTTCATTTCCAAAAATTGTTGGTAAATCTGCATCCAGACCAATTTGTCTCCGTATTCTCGTGCATTTTCTGCAATCAGTGAGTAGACGACGAACTGTCAAGGAAGAGCTACACTCTTCAAAAACGAGTTAATCATCAAATAGTAAGAGATACCGATGAGTGAGAGGACAATGTCCTATGCGCAGGCGGGTCAGCAACACCTCCTCACGCCTGGCTGACCTACATGAACTGCTCCATGACTTAACAGGGAATTTGATATGTCGGAGCATACTCCCTTCAATAGTCAACCACTCATTGTTCCATTCACTCAAACTTAGATTTCGTTTCAGAATCGTAAAGAAATCCACGCGATTCCTGACGCATGACAACACCCATTCACCTTATCGGTGCGTAACACACCTTGAGGTTGAGGTGTTTTTTATAGAGGATTAGTCCCTCGCAACCCGGCCGATGAAGGCAAGATCTCTGCCCTTTGAAACACTCAACTTTCCACCATCGCGTCTCTGGTGGTCGCTGGGCCCCCTGCGTGGAACCTCGTGCATGGTTTGGGATTGTCTGTGGCGCTTTTGCGATGAGGATGGTCGGCAGTTGAACCACATCGCGGGGGTTTTGATTCTAGCGTCACCCGAAGGATAGGGATGACACTAGTGCAATCTTGATATTACAAGAATAATTATGTATTATTTCTATAGCATCCCATTGGTTATTGTTATAAATAAACATAGTGAACTCAAAATATTTTGTAAATAATATGAAAAGCGATCGTTATTATGCTTCATCATTTCCTTGTAATATCGAGAGCCATCAACCTGATAATTTCATTTCTTTGTGTAATATTTTGTTACATCCCGTACAATCAAGAATCCACTAATCTCTTTACACTATTTTAAATCCGTATCTGTTCCATTTCAGGAATGTATACATTCATACGTAATCTGGTGACAAAGTTATTACGCTTTTTGTTTCTATGTCAGGTTTTTTATTTTAAAAATTTTTATTTTCAAAACATTTTTTAACTTTGAAGATGAACTAAAATCTGCAAATTAATTATACCATTGGAAAGAGTATGACATTCTGAGCAAGATACATAGATTTCACATAAGTGGAATTGAACATAAATATCTTTGAGTGAAAAACGCAAAACTCTATTGGTTTAATTTATCGCGAGCTGAGAAAAAACGACCGGATTTTGTACAAAATTGAAAAATCATATCTCCAAGAATGATAAATTGAAAGGCGTTTATATGTTGCTCATTGTTTTATTGGTATAAAGCTTTTTTGGCTGCATAGCAGCCATCGTCAGTAACATACACTGAAAAATATAAATGTACATAAATGACAATAATAAAAATAGAA
>NNCF01126098.1:109729-157924 GCA_002313205.1 Laupala kohalensis | reverse complement strand
AAAAAAAATTCCCTTAAAATAGAGCAATTATAACAATCTCAACATCCTTTAACTTCGAGCCAATAGCTTATGTAGGTTAGTTTTATACCGGAAAGAAAGAATTCTTTACCTTCCTTCCTGATCACATAAGCGCACATTTCGCCGATGTGAAACGTCAAGACCTTGAGATCATTGACAGCGCATTATCGGTGCATAAAATCTTTAATTATATTCTGAACATCTCAACAAATGTGTTTTTATGTGGGATGAAATGTTACTGAACGCAAACTTAACCCATTATAGATATGACGATATTACTGATGAGTTTGAAAGATAGTCCAATTCTTCCTCTAACAGAGTCGCCAATCAGTTGGTTTTCATGCTTAGAGGATTATGTCAAAACTATAAAAAAATTCGTGTATTTCCTGCTTAACTCCTGAACACCTTAAGAAGAGCTACAGAGATTAATGACAGAGCACATTGAAAAGTTGCAAAGCATTTATTTTAAAGTAATCGCTAAAGTTTGTGATCAGGGCACAAATAATCAAAGNCAAAGCATTTATTTTAAAGTAATCGCTAAAGTTTGTGATCAGGGCACAAATAATCAAAGTCGTATAAAGTAAGCGGTGGGCGCGCCTTTTATAGTCTCGCAAGTGGGCGCGTGCCACACTGAGTGCGGCTATGATACAATTCAATCTCCTTGCTATTTCCTGAATACAAATAAGTGTTTACACTTATACATAATATGACTCAAACTTATATATTATGGTTCATGCCAAGTTTGCGCCTGTTGCAGTTCATTACTGGGCATGTCAATTTACGCACATATTTATGTCGACCCGGAATGGATTGTGTTTTTTGCGGACAAGGATAGGAGACAGAAGACCACCTACTGTGGGATTGTGCACTATATGAACAGAAGAGAGGAGGTATTTGGGAGAGCTACGGAAGATGCAAATATTTAAGAAAGAAAATAAATTTACTAAAAGGTAAACAGGTTTATGAGTTATTTGAACAGAATGTGAAGTAGATTGGTGTCTTAAGTGACATCGTAAAGACAAGTGGGTGATGCAACTAGTACTAAGGTGCGGCCCCGATAAGAGAAGAATGGCAGAGAATAAGAAAACAAGAGATACATAACCAGGAATGACATTGTTGAAGATCAAGATAAATTAAGATAGAATCATTGAGACTTGTAAGATAATACATACAATAAACTAGGACTAAAAAAATTGGGCAGTACGCTTCTGATGCAATTGAGAAGATTACAGGAACTGAATTAATGCAGTTAGTGCAATCATTAATGAGAAGAGAAGCTCCTGACTATGATGGCATAAAGCACGAGTTAATTCAAATGGTTTATGGCGAGTTAAATAATGTTATACTCGAAATATCTAATGATTGCATTGTGCAAGGGGTGGTACCATTGCAATGGAAAATAGGTAAATGTACCGACACGGACCTAGAAAACCCAAGATCGTTTCGACCTATCTCGCTGTCACCCCCATTGCGTAAAATAGATGAAAAATTGGTAGGTAGTACATTTATGACCTTTTTGGAGAACAATAAATTTGATGACTGACAATATGAATATCTTCAAATCCGCGTTTAAAAACTACCTCCTGCACCAGTGCTTCTACACTGTAAAAGAATTTATAGATTTTAATAAAAGTTAAATCCGTCTTGTACTTTATCACGCCATTGCTGTAGCACTTTTTAAATAACTTATAACAATTTCAAAAACTATTTTCTTGCATGGTTGTGTTGCCGTATGGCTCATATTAATTTAGTTTTATGTGTACTCACCTTTGGCACGGTTGTGTACATAAATTCTGTAGCCCCATCCTGGCCCGGGTTTTTCTCTGTTTTTCCTTCGGGTGGAGGCGGATTTCTTATACAGGTTCTCTAGGCTTTGTCTACGGGCGTGTTTATTGTAACAATAAATCGTGAATTTAGTGTTTTTTAAACTCTTATGATTTTTAAACACTATACTCAGAATAATCAATAGTTCGACTTCTACTCCTTCAAACCTATTATGAAATGACTCCACATGGGTATCTTTACAGAATACTTGTATCATACTTTAGTCATGTACTTCAAATTAGGGGAGAGAAGATTTTGAGGGATGCAGATCGGGGCTGCCCGCAGGGATCGTCCACAGGACCAATCCATTGGCTAGTGATAGTGGACAACCTGATGAAGAATATTAGGAAAAGTATAATATGGAACACGCCGGTGACTTAGTATTGCTAGTGAAAGGCAATAGTCGGCAATGTTGGAAGAGAGAACGCAAGCAACCATCAATATAGTTAATGAATATTGTTCGCAGTTTAAGTTAAATATATCTGAAGTAAAGTCCAAGTTAATGTGGATGGGGTCCGCTGAAGAAAATAGATGTAATCCAATGATTATATTGAATGGACAAAAAGTTGACATTGTATGACATCAGAGTTATTTAGGTGTAAAACCAGATGATAGACATATATATTACGTATGCAACTGACACGCACGAAAAATGATTTACAGCAGATTGCGAGTGAATTCAATATAAGTGGAGCGGGAGTGAGAAAACTCTATGGGAATAAAGGGTATTGAATGGACAATAAAAGAAGTCGCTTATTTAGCGCAGTATAGATGTGATACTATAAACAAAGCATAATTAGAAGAAGCAGTCCAGTATTTTCCCCCAAAAAATTAGATTGAACATGTTTGCCGTTCTCAGTGAGGTTGTTAGCCAATCGAAGAGTTAAAGACCGAAGTAATCAACATTATTTTTTGGAAATAAAAAGAAGATAATTGATTTTTTTGTACTCCACGTTTACAAAAAAACTATAAAAATTACGTTACAAAAATATTCAGTAGAATTGACAACATCAAGTTCGCAACATGGAATCACNGAGTGAGAAAACTCTATGGGAATAAAGGGTATTGAATGGACAATAAAAGAAGTCGCTTATTTAGCGCAGTATAGATGTGATACTATAAACAAAGCATAATTAGAAGAAGCAGTCCAGTATTTTCCCCCAAAAAATTAGATTGAACATGTTTGCCGTTCTCAGTGAGGCTGTTAGCCAATCGAAGAGTTAAAGACCGAAGTAATCAACATTATTTTTTGGAAATAAAAAGAAGATAATTGATTTTTTTGTACTCCACGTTTACAAAAAAACTATAAAAATTACGTTACAAAAATATTCAGTAGAAATTGACAACATCAAGTTCGCAACATGGAATCACACTGCACAAATTTAATTCTAACAATCATATTAGGCTGACAAAAATCACAGAAAAACAAGTGTATGTGACTGGATTTGGAGTAATAAGAGTGAATACGGCGATTCAGACATTAAGTCCTCTGGTGCTGTAGCAATTGTCTTCTATAGGAAAATTCGGTGCACCTAAATAAAGAACCTTGTGGGAACACAGCCAATGTCAGTAAAGCAATTGATTCCTTGAAGGGGCAAAAAACTATTGTGAGAAAGAAATCGCTGACCATCACATTGTTTGGAATAACATGTTGGTTTTTTGGGGGGGAGAAATTTAGCCTCGTCAACGGAGAGGATCTTAGAACCCTTACAGGTGCGAACAAATGCAGTTTTGCACCATAGAGAAGAGCCGTAACGACTCTTCAACATGTGTGGGTCTTGTCTAATATCTCAACCATACCCACTAAAAACCCTCCTGAATTCATCAAAGATGAGACAAAAGAAAAAGAAGCAGTTGCCGAGCACTTTATATCATTAAAAAGAAATAAATTCTGAAAATTATAATTTTTAAACTACGGAAAAGAAGGTTAACAGGAAAGACGAAAAAAGAAGGCAAATTAAAACCTACCGAGAACTTGTGGGAGGAACCGAGATCTACTCCTAAAATTCAATAGTTTATTAACATCATTCATTTCATTTCCAAAAATTGTTGGTACATGTACAGACAGACCAATTTGTCTCCGTACTATCGTGTATTTCCGGCAATCAGAGAGTAGGTGACGAACTGTCAGACAAGAGTTACACTACTCAAAAACGACTTCGTCATTAAGTAGTAAGAGATACCGATGAGTGAGAGGACAATGTCCTATGCGCAGGCGGGTCAACATCACCTCACGACTGGCTGACCTACATGAACTGCTCCATGACTTAACAGGGAATTTGATATGTCGGAGCATACTCCCTTCAATAGTCAACCACTCACTGTCCCATTCACTCAAACTTAGAAGATTTCGTTTTAGAATCGTAAAGAAATCCACGCGATTCCTGACGCATGACGCCTTTTAAGTAACTTTTGCTTCCTCATTTCCTCTAATTTCCACATATCCAGCAATATATTATATTCTTAGCCTCACTTTGAAGGGAGGAAACCACATCCTGGATGTTCTGAATAAATGTATCAGCTGGATACATAGTCTGGATTGCTTGAAGGGCACTTAGAGAATCAGATCAAATAAGAAAATTTGATCCGCGGCAGCACTTTGTTAATCCCAGTGCTCTCAATATGACGTAGGACTCAGCTGTGTAAATACTGCCCAGTTCGCGAAGACTGTGTCTTAGGGGAAACGCCACGGAGCAGCCGACACCAGGAGCCTGCTTTGACCCATCTGTAAACACAGGGTGTTTGTCGAGAAGTCCGGGTGTTTGTCGAGAATTAGGTGAAAGTATAACCTCAAAATCGCAGCTTGAATGCTCTTTTCATGATGCTCAAAATTGAAATTAATCTTCGGCTTCTGCAAAGCCCATGAAGAAGACTTACTGAAACCTTGATTTAAGACGTTAGATGTACGTATAATCAAGGTTTCGAAGATTTCTTTAGAGCGATATCAAAAAAATTTGGATGCTCTCAGTCTGTTGTTGTAGAAAGGAATAAAAGAAGAGGTAGGATGAAATACTACGTTGTGTACTAGATTGCCGGGTAAATTTAGTTGGTGGCAAAAGTGTCGTAGCATGAGTTGCCACCAAAGGTAAAGAGATGGTTCGGCACTCTCGACATACAAACTCGGAATGGGACTAGTACGGTAGGCTCCCGTAACTAGTCGGATTCCATCATGGTGGACACTATCCAACTTTTTTAAATAGCATCTTCATCGGCCAGTGGTATAAAATACTGAGGACAAGTTGGATTTGTCGCACCGCACTTGTGACACTGTGATGAAAACCGATTGCAATGTCGTCAACAAAAAGAGAGTGTAAGACGGGATTCTTTACAGCGTATGTTATGCTGTTTATGGCCACTGCAAATAATGTCACACTCAGGATTGAGTCCTGAACAACTTTCTCTTGAAGAAGAAGATCCGAGGTGTCCCTTCCAATTCTGTAGGGGAAGAAACACTGATCCAAAAAGGACAGTAACATGAGAGGAAAATGTCCTCCTTGTAGGTAAGAACCTGACCCTGATAATTGAGTCCAGATATTGGGACTAGAGAATACCTTCAGGATATCTTCGGGTTGACCCCCATACTTTAGTGGATGGTGTTCTTCTCGTAATCGTACTTAGAACCTTTTTTCAGGAGGTGGATTTGGATTCTTTGATGGTTTTGCGCGCTTTTGCTCAAGCAATGCGATATGCGGCGATGCTTTCTGGAGATGGAGTACCCTTAAATCTCCTTAGTGCTCGTCGCCTCGCCCGAATGTCGGACCGACATGCGTTGTTCTACCAGGGGACATGAAGTCTTCGCGGAAACTTTCGGAACGGATTCTTCAGCGGCGTGATGAATTACCTGGGTCAGTTTGTCGACCCTCTCTTGGACTCTTCCTGTTTTTCTGAAAAAGGCAGAGAACGGTACAGTGTCCAGTTAGCCTGTCTGAGAATCGATTTCTGAAACTACCATTCGGGAACAGTAGCACGTTCCAGCAAGAACAAGCAGATAGAATGATGGTCGCTACCATGCAGGCCATATTCTACCTTCAATTGGAAGATATCAGCAACTTCAGGAGAGCAAATAGACAGGTCAATAGCAGTCCATTTCCCTGTGGCAAACGCAAAATGGGTCATCTCCCCGGTGATCATTAAACATAAATCTTCTCGCTCAAAGAGACAATGCAGCAGTCGGCCCCTGGGGCAATCGCTCGACGAACCTAACAGTTCACTGTGGGCCTTGAAATCTTGAAGGAGGAGGAATGGTGGAGGGAGCTGGTGAATTAAATCTTTGAGGAAAGTCTCCTAGAAATCTCGTGTTAGTGGAAGATTCATTGAATACGTGGTCATAGTTTGTACGTGGTGGTTTGTAACTGCTATAGCCCGAATTTGAGTTTGCAGGAGAACAGGAGAGCAGAGGATAGTGTTTCTACCAAACACAGCAACTCCACTTTTTGCTCGATTTCCCGTGGTGTCGTCATATCTGAAACTGTATCCCCGCCGAAAGGGAGAGTGTTCTGGCAATAGGTGGGTCTCTTGCAGGCAAATACAGATCGGATTGTATCGGGCTAAGAGCTATAACTCTTCACGTTGACTTCTATAGCCATTAAGGGACCACTGAAGTATGGAAGCCATTACTATTTGGACCTCCTAGGTCTAAAAAGAAATGCATTTCATGTTGTGAAGCTGTTTTAGATAAGAAAATGCCTTTACCTGAAAGAGTAACATTTTCTAAGTTTAAGAATAGGTTACAAGAGGATTGTGTCATTCATCTTCTCACTTTTTAAAATATGTTAGAGATATGGAGTATTTCTTTGATGAGAATTTAAACTTGTTAACCAAAAGCAGAGTTTCTGGAAACTTCTGTAATTTAATTCTTGATAACACTCATGTAATCTTGAATGTAAATTGTATTTAGTTTCGTTATTTGTAAGAACGATGATTCACGCTATATTAAAAAAAGACTCAATGTTGTGATGACAAGAGGAAATGAGTATAAGGGGAAGAATCCCCGAAAAGTAATGCACAATTTAGGAAAGTAGAAGTAGTTTACAACATGAAATTATCTCAAGTTCTAAGGTTGATGAGAAAAGTTTCCAAATTATCAGAAATTTAAATTTATCATACAGGTAAATTATGTCTTATTTTGACTTAATTCTTGGCGTTAGTTCTATGTTATTGAAAATGCTTTTACATTTCGAGTTAAATACATTGCGATATGTTACAACTATGCTTTTGATAATAAGTTTGTCTACATTTTTTATTGTTCTCTTTTTCTTCATTTATTTTTTAATCAATAAAATATGTTTATGGTATTGTAAACAAATTCCAAGAATGCAGACATTTTGAAAAAAATATAGTCCATTCACTCAAGTACATTTTCCTGTATCCTTGTCAATCGCATTACTTCTACTATGAAAAGCTCTTAAAATTGCATTTATCTATAATTAATCATGAATTCTTATCACGTCTAGTATTCACATCAGTAATTTAATTTCAATGGAAGCAAAGGTTCATGAATTATCCTATTATAAATACTTATAATTAATTTATTTTTTCATTGATTTTTAATGCAATTGATCAGTTGAAAATGTAGTATTAGGATTTCGAATCCATTTTCCGCAATATTTACTTTTCTAATTAAAATTCTCGAGTATTTACAAAATTAAAACATCCTCGCATCGAGTTAAGAAGGTAATTTAACTATAACGTTTTTTATACTAGTAGAAGTTGAAAATTGGAAGAACATTAGAAAGTGCACAACATATGAAATTCGCGCGTCTAATACTTCACTAGTGTTGCGGGTAGAGTTAATTTACTATCTCACTACATGAAGGTATAGGAAGGAGATAAATCGGCGTTTCTAAAGTGGACTATGTTTGGTCGTTACCACCAGATAGCACTGCGAGTGCATTTGCCTGTGAATGCCACTTGTCAGTACGGAAAATTTGGGAGTAAGTTGTAATTATCCTGAGAGAAAATACATATTCTTACAGTTTCAGTCATGAAAATGTTTGTAGACAATTTTTTGCGTTTCCCATTAAAGTAAAACTTTTGATGCTTTGTATTTTAAAGAAAAATTATAAAATTTAGATTTTGGGAGAGTAGTACAATTTGTCTTTTTCTTACGTTTTGTTGATTGGTCCCTAATTTGAAGATGGAATTTTTGATTGTTCAACTAATGGCACATGAGAAGTAGAAGGTACATAAAAAGAATTGTGTTTTAAATGAAACGTCTCTGAGCAATATTACTAAAAGGAATTGAGTGTCTATAACAATTAGAACTGAATAAAAATAAATCATGAAGGTGCAAAAATTACTATCAATTAAAGTAACCATCTTAAGGGAAACGAAGTTACTTTTTTGTGGTTCTGAAGAACGCGAGAAATCCCTGCATGTTTTTCAAGACAAACGCCAAAGGAATTCGCGTCAAGTTTTCCGAAAAAACTCAAAGTATAGGGATTCACGGCTTCAAACAGATGGCTAGAGTCTTTCTAGAAAGCGCATAGTATTTAAGAAAAAGTTCTGTTTCTGAATCTAACCATGCTGACAATGAAACAGTGGATAATTTTAAGGAAATAATGTCTTATTTCAGTTTAGAGAGAAATAAAACTATGTTTTTTTCTTCATACATATTTTACCACATTTGCATTATACATAGATACCCAAAACAAGGCTATCTATTTTGTTACAATTTTCATTTGTTTAAAATTAAAACAAAATAAAATTTTACACAATAATGTAATTAATCTGAACTTTCCAAAGGAATACAGAAAATAATTAAAGCACTTATAATGCACAAACCTTCGGGTTTGTTTGTTCATTCTTCAAATTTTGTTTATTTAACACGCAAAAAATTTTTTAACGAAACATATTAATATTCTTACTAATAAATTCTTATTAAACATTCTTACTAATAAATGATAAAATTAACTAAAACTAACATCTTGAATTTAATTGTTTAGAATTCTCCATTCATCAGAAAAGGAAGTGTGGGTCCATTGGTCACCCGAGTCCAAAATAAATGTTTTTAACCTCCGAATAAAAAAGTTAAACTAACAACTAATAACATTATCTAATGCTTACAACAGCTTTGACATAAATATTATTCAAAAACTGACAAATCTGACTTGATGAGCATCCATTTCATATTTTACATTATATCTAATACTCTTAAACGAGCAATAGTCGTATATACGTAAATGTATATCTCGGAAATGGCTTCAAGAATTTTCACCAAAATTGGTATAAAAAAAATAAAACCATGTTTTTTTCTTCATACATATTTTACCACATTTGCATTATACACAAAACAAACGTAGATACACAAAACAAGGCTATCTATTTTGTTACAAAGGAATTCAATCGGCTAGATACCGATTTGACGAAAATTCGCGTTTTCCGGAAATCCGCATACCAAAAGTATATATGGGTGCCACTGGCGGCAGCTCTGCAGCATTCGACGAACAAAAAACCGACAGCGCGCGCATTCGACACCTTCACACGCCCCTTTTCCATGCATTACTGATCTTGTTAACTTGCTAACTTTATTTGAAGTGAAATGAATGTACTTAACTTTTCTTGATCTGACATTTATAATATTCATATGTATTGCTTCAATTCTTATTTAAATAGTTTAAGAGATTTTGGTTGGTAATCGTACATCCATCGTAACAAAAGTGCTTCCAATATTCACTTCGGATGAAGATTCAAAATAGGCGACAGAAGAGCATTATTACTTAATAAAAAATATGAATTGATTTAGAGGTTATACAGATTAAATTTTATTGGAACTCATATACTATAAATAAATTCATACGCCCTGAATAAGTAAACCATGGATTGAAACCCTTTACGAAAAATACTTTTTATATGCATTTTTTCACGATTATGATGTGCGTGGTCATACATCGGTTCCGTATGAAACGTTTTTTAAGATTGTTTGAAAATCATATGACCATTTCATGAGCCATCCGAGCGAAGCTCGGTCACCCAGATATTTGTAGTAAAAGAATGTATCAGCAGATAAAGAGAAATAATAACGATTTAAATTATGCTAGCTCACAACAATGTTATGACACCATACTAATCTAATACACTTAAACGAGCAATTGTTGTATTTGGTAAAAATTCTTCGAAGAATTTTCATCAAATTTGGTGTATGAGGGGATAAGATACCCGGGGGTGCGGGATTCATTTATTCATTTTTGTCGATGATATGATAGGTCTATTAATACATTCATCCTCTTTCTAACGTTTTTACTGTAAATAAATAGCTGCAGAGTAACAGAAATACGAATAAAACGGTTGTTTGCTGCTTAAGGACGTTCTATGGGTAGAAGAACAAACAGTAAGAATTCTGTCAAATTCAGCATACTAATTCATCTTGATCTTCTGAATATTGTTAAGAATTTTTAGAGCGATTCATGGATTTTGAAGCAAATAATCCCAAAACCAATTCTTCCGTTTTTCGATTCAATTAACAGTGAGAACTGAAATACAAAATTCCGTGGCCTGAAACGTCTGCTTTTACAATGTAATTACATTCACTAGGGTTCTAATGACCTTGCCGTTGACGAGCCGTAAAGTCCCAAGAAAAAAAATACATTCGCTCTTGTCAGGTTCATGAGGTGCATTTGTTTGAACAAAAAAGGAGCACAGGAACCTCAATGGAACGACTTCCAAACAATTAGACATACATCCACTATAACATACAGAGAAGGATTGATATTAAGAATTTGATGTTCTTTCTTAATATTTAAATATTTCTTTTTAAATCATTTTAAAACCAGAATATTACAAATTTAAGTTAATACATTTCAATTTAATACCATTTTCATAATATTATATCTAATATATTTTTAACAAAAATTCACTTTTACTAAAAATTTTAACATTAACCCTATGCATTTCGAGGATTTTGTTTGTTAATTTCACTTTTTACGGAAATTTTTGTATTTTACTTGAAATGAAAGTAACAGTCAGAAGCAAATAATATTATTAGTAGTGATAAGAAACATCAGTATATATTTATATTCTTAGCTCCACATATTTTTCCTTTTATTATTTTTAATTTTTATTCTTTTCCCAATTTTGTTATATTCTTTTAACTTTGATTGTAGGTAACTAATGATAACAAAGTTGCCGAAAACTACTTTGTCACCTCCAATAAAATATTTTCTGAATATTATATTTATTCCCAAGGGAAGACAAACTGAATACACCATCACCACCTAAATATAATTTTTCATATTCATTTTATTTCCTGTGTACTAATTCTCGATTTCGTATTTTTTATTATTGGAGGTTTGGCCTATCTAAGCAACTATTGTTATTGAATATAGTTAGTATATTTTTTCCTATATCTCTAGCTTTGTTCCACCGAAGTTAAACCCTTTCAGTCACCATTTTTCGCTTTCAAAAAACGTTTTCTGATTATTTTCCATTTGAGACATTTTCCTCATATAACACTTCGCCACTAAAGTTAACATACGCGACATTAACAAGCCAAATTACGAGTTCAGCATTGCCAAATTATTCTAGTGGATTTGGCCACCGCATTTCCTGTTGAACGTCCTTAACTGACACATCCACAACATAAATTTGTTAAGAATCAGAAAACTCATATTCGCCAACAACACACCAAGCTCAATAAAGCGACGTTTTTCGAGACATCTGACTTGAAATTTTTTCTTTAATCGAAAAAATGTTGTATTTTTTATCAATACAATAAAAATGTTAAACACACGAGGAAAGTATAATCAGGCAGATCATGTTGACAAAAGTAAATGAAAATGTAACTTTCTCAGCGGAGAATCGAACTTGGACCTAACACGTAGATATTCGAGACGTTGATGCAATTGAAAACAAATGTTTTTAAATTGGGGCTTTACGGATCACCGACATCGAGGTTATTAGAGCACTAACATTTCTTGTACAGGTAAAGAAAATGCTGTTAAGCACTAAGGAGAGCCAACATGACTCTCCCCGCGTAAGGGACTCGCTGAATGCTTCGACCATACCCACTTAAAACCCTCCTGAAATTCCATACATCAAAACAGAAAGACAGGAAAAGAGATAACAGTATCCTAAATCGTTATAATATCGATAAAAATATGTAACTTTAGAGAGAGAGAATGTAAATTACAAAATAATGGATTCAAATTCAAACCCTCCCAAGAACTTGTGGGAAGAGCCCCGATTCATTTATGGATTTGAGTTATGACATCCAAAAAAGAACAGATACTGTGCGAAAGGTCACATTTCTGAAGGAATCTAAAGAGGTGTAACAAAATAGGTTCATTTTTCTGAAGCATAACGTCCAAACTGTTGGGTAGGTTATATCTCCGTCAGCTATACTATATTTCAGACATTCCAAAAAACTGTTTTCCACGGTGTTGTATTGCAAGTCTCACAGATGGCGGAAGGTTCACCGCGTAAGAGATGGCTATGGGTAAGATAGTAGTGGTCAATACGGACGTGTAAGGATCACTTCTTCACGTCTGTTCGTACGGGATGATGTCACCCAGGTCTTAACGGAGTCTTTTACCTTCCTTAGCTTGAAGGCGCAAGTTTGCCATGTATTAAGAATAGACGATTTTATGGCAACCTTTGAATCTGACGTAGGAACAGATGAAAGGTCAAGTACTGCCTCCTGTGTTCCCCGCTTCGCTGCCTCATCAGTTTCTTCGTTACTCACAATACCCATGTGCACAGGCAACCAACAAAGAACTATTTCAAAATTTTGAATTAGATTCCGTATAGTCAGAGTAAGGATGTCAGAAGTGTACAGTGAAGACACTGACCACAGAGCACTAAAAGAGTCACTGCAGAGAACCACACGTCGTATTGAAGATAGTTGAATTAACTTCAGCGCCTCAAGGATTGCAAATTTCTCAGCAGTGTACACGCAGAAAAAGGAATGGTGGCGAAAAGAACGGGTGGTACCATGGCAGTGGAAAGCAGCACCAACGGAATCATTCATGGCCGAGCCATCAGTGTATATGATTTTATGATTCAAATATAAAGTTTTCAGTTCTCCAAAGTGCTGATGGTACACAGCAGCATAAGTATCCTGCTTTGATATTTGAAACTGCCGAAAGTCGATGATTGGTTGCATGAAGGACCAAGGTGGGGTGAGAGAATGTGGGTATTTATCAGGGGGAGAAGGCATGATGCCATTTTTCTCCAGAAAGTTTTTAAAGCGGGCGCCAGCTGGGCGGGATAACGAATATCTCATAGCGTAAGATGTAAAAAATATGGGAGAATGAATGTTTTGGCGAGTGGAGTGATCTGAAACCCTCATCAGTTTCACTTCGTAAGATCCAAGTAAAATATCGCGTCTTCTGCTGAGGGATGGTTCCCCCGCGTCTACTAGAAAGTATTCTATTCGACTGGTACGGAAGGCATCAGTTGCAAGGCGAACTCCTGCATGATGGATACTATTAAGGAGTCTAAATGTCGATGGTGAAGCGATGGCTTTTACAATTGTACCAAAGTCCAATACAAATCGAACAAGACTTCTTTACAAACGAAGAAGGCAAGTGCGGTCTGCACTCCATGATGATGCGCTTAGGCAGCGAAGGAGGTTCAGGGATGAATTACATCTGGATTGTAGTTTTAGTATGTGATTGCGCCAAGTTAGTGGGCGGTCAAATGTGAGACAGAAATTTGGCGGAGTCAACGAAAGGAAGACGTTGGCCCCCCAAAAAAGATCTGGATCACTGTGGACATTGTATATCTTACATTGTGTACAGCATGTGATACAGAAAAGCTAAAGCTAATAGACATGCTTCACTAGTATAAATGGTTTAAAGCCAATTAGATGTGTCTCTCGATGGCAGAGATGCTGCTAGACGAGCAATAGATGAATAAATCGTCAACGAAGAGAGACGCATGCACCGGTTCTCGAATCACTGACGCAATACTACTTACAGCTATGGCAAAGAGAGTAACGCTCATGATATAACCCTGTGGGACACCGTTTTTCATAGGATGACAAATGGGTACCGAGGTCAACGCGGAAAGTACGTTATTATCTATTTAGAAATGGTTATTTTCTATTTACTCTCGGTATGTGTTCTACCTGGTAAATACAATGTGTCATTTTTATAGTATTAAATATTTATATTATTTACTCCTTGAACCCGGACAACCCAAAAATATAAGGACAAAGTAAACTGCGCAGTTACCAAATTAGCAAAATAGTTAAGTATGGAATTATCATTCGTTATATTAATGGTTACACAGCAGTTTAACTGAGTTAGTAAACCATGAGTTGAATCCCTTGACGAAAAATACTTTTTAAATTCATTTTGCGAAAATCATGATATGTGGTACTATATTAAAAAATTGGTACTATATTTTAAAAAATTATACGATTGATTGAATATCATATGACCATTTTGTGAGCCATCTGAGCTTAAGCTCATTCACGCAGATATTCTACATTAATAAAGTAAATGTTTACAGAGATAATAATGGAAAAAAATTATATTAATTTTTTCATGATTTTTACAAATATTTGAATTGAATAAACAAAGCTAACATTAGTCGCAGGAAAAAAGCTTAAATTCCTTACAACTTATTTGTATGTCCTACGGATAGTTTCTGGCGCAACAGGGTGCAAAACAGGAAGGCATTTTGATTCGTAAATTTCTTTTAAAACGTTCAAATGCGTAAAAATTGACTTCATACACACTAATCCTCAGACAAATGAAACACTAATGCTATCTGGTGGCAGTGACAATTTTGAGTGCACCTGTTGCCAGGAAAGTAGGTGGCCGATTCATCTCCGTCCTATACCTCCGTGGACGTCGCGCATTACAGAAGAAAGACCCGATGAGACCTCTCGTTTCTACACCTATTGGTGAACTATGTATAATGTCAACCGTTGAATATACAAACAAAACCTGAGATTTGCACACATATTGATGTACAAATTGTCGACACTTCAACACCCTGATCACTGTTATATAGCCATGAACATAAATAATAAACTATTATTAAAGCAGTTCCACGAAATTACTGAGCAGAACCTATGGACGTAAACAACAGTGACTAGTAAATTGAGAACCATATAAGCTATACATTTTTCGTATTGGAGTCTCTCACAATTTATTTTTTAACACAACTTCTCAAAAATGGACGCGCTTCAGAAATAAAAATACGAAAACTAATTATTTAATTTAAAAATTGTTTTATTGTAGTTACAGAAAAAATTACTTTGTTAACAATGAATTTTAAATAACTTATGGTAAAACAAAATAATTTTAAAAAAATTTATGTTATGCTATATGAGTACTCAAAACTGTAAGAGAAAAATTTGTCAACTTTTGCTCCTCAAATATTTTATTGGCGTGCCTTGAATTGTTAATTTTCTGGACTTGACGAAATCTAAAAATTACGAATGTACATTGACACTCAAATTTAATTATTCATCAATATAGGTGACTTTTTATAAAAAAGACTAATCGCATTTCCGGATTTTATACTGTTTCAACAATTTTTATCTTGAGAATAGGCACACGATTATAAATAAAAAACGTATTAAATAAATTGAACAGCAATGAAAATGTAGTATTAAATGATCACATTTTCAATCTACTGACAAATAAAAATTTAGTATGTATTTTTAACACGGTGGGAAAATATTTCAATATTATTACTGTTCCACATAAAGCTGGAATTGCTCCTAAAAGACCCATTTATCCGAAAACATTTTAATCATTAATTAGACGCTTACCACACTACTCATTATTCTAAATACTAATTGGAATGATAATTAACATTTCAGATTTTTAATAATTTAGTAATTTGAATAATTAATTTGACTTTCAAAGGGTAGAAATCCCTCTAAATAATCAAAAGCGATCACATATATATACGCATTTGCAAATAATGATTCTCTTTCTACGCGTCGTACACAGAGCCGCGGGGCCAATCAACGCGTCGCGTCGCGCGCCCGTCGCCCTCTTTCCTTCTGAATGGAAGCGATGCGGGATCAATGCAACGCTCGCTTGTAGGCCGTTATTATAGGAGACAGACTTGGCACAGGTGACAGCATACCTTGTGGATTGTGAAGCAGACAAAAATCTGGACTGAGCCTCGCTTCTGTCTCCGGCTCTGCAGATACAACGCCAAGTCTTATACAAATGTGTTTGTTTATTTCAGATAAAATGCGACAGCTAAGAAGACTGAAATGACATTCAACAAAAATGAAAATTGCGTCACTTTGTAGATAACTGCAAAGTTTTAGAGATTTTTTTCTGGAGGCGAAAAGAACAGGTGGCACTATGGCAGTCGAAAGCAGTACCAATGGAATTATTCATAGCAATCAGAGTACATAACAAACATATGATCCAAATAGGTTTCCAGTTCTCCGTTTACCAGCAGCAGGAGTGTCCAGCTTTGAATGTTGAGACAACCGAAAGTCGAAGGTTGGTTGCATAGAGGTCCAAGCTGGTGTGAGAGAGTGTGGGAATTTCACAGGAGGAGGTAGTATGATACCGTTTCCCCCCATCAGATGTTTAAAACGTACACCCGCAGGGCGAGATAAGGAAGGTCTTGCAGCGTAACATAAACAAAATTCGGGATAATGGATATGATGGCGAGCAGGGTGACCTGAAACTCCCATCATTTTCACTTCTATTGGTCCATGTAAAAAATCACGTCTATTGTCAAGAGATTTTCCAGTGTCTACTAGTAAGCATTCTATTCGACTAGTGCGGAAATCACCAGTTGCAATGCGGACTCCAGTATGATGGATACTGTTAAGTGTCCTGAGTGTCGACGGTGATGCGGAGGCGTACACAATTCTTCCATTATCTAATGCAGACCAAACGAGACTTCTATACAGACGAAGAAGGCAAGAGCCTTCTCTGTATCCCACCTTCAGGCCGTGGACCGACTCACTTCAACGGCGGTAGTGTTGTCTTCCTCTATCGCACAGAATAGAACTATCACAAATTAACAGTCCGTTAATGTCTGCGCTGTAAAATGTTTTTAATGGTCTGACAAAGGAACTTGAAGGTCTAAGTCACGCCTAACAATTTAATTTTTGTATTATCACAAATGATTTGCTACAAAGTAGGAATTCAAAAAATGTGGAGAAAGATGCGCCAGTCGTCGCTGGCATACCCAAGAAAGGTTACGATGATTTGTACTTTTAGTAATACTTGTAATACAATTGGTGTTGGCAATGAAGAAATTCGGAGGAACGTGACGCATAATTGCGAGGTGTGAGGATTTGTGAATGATTTCGCGGAAAGGAGGAGGGGTAGTGGCCGAGGAGAGACCGCAAAGAAGAGACGTAAGAAGACGACCGCACGATCTAGCTATATTATATTACCATTTCCAGTTTAGTATATTCATAACCATAATTCACCATAGGTAACAGCCATAGTGACTCAACCCCGTGTGTGGGACTCGTCGAATATCTCGACAAAACCCACTAAAATGATCCGCCTGAATCAACGAATAACTAAACACAAGTATGAGACAAAAGATAGGGAAACAATTACTTATAACATTATATCGAAAATGAAATAAAATCTAAACATTCAAATTTTCAAACAGAAAAGGAAGAATAAAAAAAGAATGCAAATTTAAACCCTCCAACGAACGTGTGGGAGGAAACCCGATCTACATATAATATAAACGTCACCTGTTTCATTTCCGAGAAATGTTGGTAAATCTGCAGCCAGATAAGTTTGTCTCTGTATTATCGTATATTTTCTGCAATCAGTCAGAAAGTGACGCACTATCAGAGAAGAACTACACTACTCACAAACGGGTTTATATTCATGTAACAAGAGATACCGATAAGTGAAAGGGAATGTGCCATGAGCAGTAAGACCACCTCGGGCCTGGCCGACCTACAGGAACTGCTCTTTGACTTAACTGAGGATTTAAGAAGTCGGAGCTTATTTCCTTCAACAGCCAACCACTCATTGTTCCATTCACTCAGAATCCTTGTCTTGATGGATATTAGGAGGAATCTTGAGACATGACGCCATTGCGGAAACGTCTGCTTCCTCATTTCCTCTGATTTCTACGTGTCGGGGAATCCAGCAAAACATGTTCCAGCAAAACATCAGAGCAAATCAGGAAATCTTACTCTTACGTTTGTTAGATGTTCAATCCAATTTAAGTATCTGATCAAAGATTAGACCTAAGAATTTTACAGGATAGAATTTTAGAACGTTGTTCCCCAGGGAGAGGTGAGGTTTTTCCAGAGGGCTTGGTCTCGTACTGAAAATAACATAGCGTGTTTATCAGCAAAGAAACGAAATCCAGTCGTCTTCGACCAGTGGTATAATCTATTGAGGACGACTTGGATTTGTCGCTCTGCACATGTAACACTCTGCGATGAACAAAAGATAGCGAAGTCGTCGACGAAAAGATAGTGTAAAACAGAATTCTTTACAGCAGACATTACGCTGTTTATGGCGACCGCAAATAAGGTCACACTCAAGACTGAGCTCTGAGGAACACCGTTCTCTTGAAGGAGATCCGAGGTGTCCCTTCCAATTCTGTAACGGAAGGAACGCTGATCCAAAAAGGACTGTAGCATCAGAGGATGGTGTACTCTAAATCGCCAAGCTTAGAGCTGTTTTAAACTACCATGACGACAAGTAGCATAATAAGCCTTCTCGATGTCAAAGAATATTCCGACATGTTGTCTTCGAACGAAATCACCTTGAAATGCTGTATCCAGGAGGAGTAAGATGTCCACGGTGGAACTCTGAAACCACACTGAGAACGATTTAGCAAGTTATGCGTTTTATGATACCAGACAAGATGTCGGTTGATATTTCTCTCCAGAGATTTACTGACGCAACTCGTCAAGGCAATGCTTCAATAACTACTGATTTTACGTGGTTTCGTAGGGGGATTAGCGTTGCTTCCTCCTACTAATTAGGGAATACTTCCTCGGACCCTGAAAGCTTAAAGAGATCCAGTAGATATTCTTTCGATTTAAGACTGAGATTTCTGAGCATTTCGTAATGAATTGAATTGGGGCCAGGAGCAGTGTCGCGGACTGTTGCTAGAGCTGACTCAAGTTCCCATACGGCAGTGTTATTTGGTTCAGAGTTTGAAGAACAAAAGACAAAGGAGGTTCTCTCTGCTATTTCTTTTTTCGTCGCGAAATCAGAATCGCTGTTTGATGAAGATATTAGGTCAGCAAATTATTCAGCCATCACTGTTGTCGTTTCTCTGTTGTTGGTGAGAACCTGACCCTGATAATTGAGTCCAGATATTGGTACTCGAGAATACCTTCCAGATATCTTTCGGATTGACTCACATACTTTAGTGGACGATGTTGTTCTCTTAATGGTGCTTAGAAACTCTTTCCAGTAGGTGGATCTGGTTTCTTTTTATAGTTTTACGTGCTTTTGCTCAGGCAATCCGATATGCGGCGAGGTTTTCCGGAGATGGACTACCCTTAAGTTTCCGCAATGCTCTTCGCCTTGCCCGAATGGCGGATCGACATGCGTCGTTCCACCAGGGGACATGAGGTCTTCGCGGAAACATAGATGTTTTCGGAATGGATTCATCAGCGGCGTGATGGATCACCTGGGTCAGATGGTCGACCCTCTCTTGGNGAGGAAAATGAAAGATACCCTAGCCCTAATAGCGTCGGGATCGAAAAGAACAAGAGGTGACCAAGGGAGGTCAGAAAAGAGAAAGGAAGGAGCATGGCACAAGCAAGTGGAAGCAATGCCAGACTCAGCTCGGGGCCCCGTGTTCGCCAAACACGTACTTACTAGATGTAAGTCCCCTGGGGGGGATATCTCGTGTCGGAGGTAAACAGATTGAACAGACGTTCATAGTTGGTATGCTGTGAATTTTGACTGCTATAACCTAGATTGGAGTTTGTAGACGTGGTGAGAAGAGGATAGTGTTTCTAACAAAAAATGATGAAAATGACAACTCCACCTCTTGCTGTGTCTCCTGTGATGTCGTTATACCTGAAGCTGCTGTATCCCCGCAGAAAGGGAGAGTATTCTGGTAAAAGGTGTGTCTCTTGCAGCAGATTCAGATGTTTGACGTAACTTCGAAGCAAATTATATTGTTAATATTTTAAATTGTATAGTAGCAACAATAAATGATGTAGATTCAATGCTAATCCAATAGCAATTACTGGGACAGCTGTGACGTACAGTGGGCTTGATCTTTAACCGTTGTAGCGGAGCTACATAAGAAATAACCCCCAAACAAGATGTGCAATGCGCAACTAGTGCTATTTATAAACAATAAACTATTTATTAAACATTTGTCAATAGTCAACAATCAGCAGCATTCCAGAACTATCCTTGATAGACGAATGCTACTACAATGAACTACATTAATAAAATCGTGACAAATGAATAAATAGCAAACACTCCACCAATCATAGTGTTATAAAAAGCTGAGATAGAAACAAGTGAGTGCAGATGTGCAAGACGAAGAAGACATACTTTGCTCTCTGATGCCACGAGATACGCACGCGAACTCACCCTGTAAGAAAGTACGCACATGCGATGTCAGGTGTCTAACGGTTTAGAAATATAACTATTACAAGGCTATTTAGAGAAAACTAATCGTTGATATATATTAGTAAATTCAGTGCAATAACTAAAGACAAACTTTTTAACATTTTCATCAAAGTGATTTGTGAACTAGTGAACTGTCAGTGTGGTGAACCATAGAATCCTTGAACGCTGCTTCCAGCGAACACAACTGTGAGTAAAGTCGACCACGTGTCGAGACAACTGAGGAAATTGTTTGAGACAGTCTCTTAACTTTGTTCTTGTAATAATATTTTATTATTCACTGACAATTAACAATTACCAAATCTTTACTGAGACATTCAGCAAATTAACTTCAAATTCACATGCTAACAATCCCAACCAAGGTTGACAATTTTATATAGACATGTATTAAGTTCATAGCGGTATGTTTTAGCATTCTATATTTCATCCTTTTTTATTCTTCTCAATCTCTTGTTTTACAGGAAATCATTGTGACTTTATTTACATATTTTATTTTCATCATTTTTTAATTTATGTGTAGTCAACACAGATGATGAATTATGTTATGTGTTTATTCCATTGCTGTATTTCTTACTGTACAAAATATTGTTCTTAACTGACTATACGTCATACTATTTAATTAGACAATAAACCATTCGCTGTTTATTTCAAATTGAAATTCAAGTTTATCATTAATCAATTTAATTAACGTTTTAAATTAGACGTTAGTGTTGGTTTACTTGTATAATATTTTATTCTGGCTAGGTATAGCATATTCTAAAATTAGTCCTTTTGATACTTCAATCGTCAATGATTTCCTCAATGACATGCCATGCCGGTTAATATATACACCTTCGACAAGAAGGAGACAAGAGGACATTCAGATTGGAAAACATGTAGATACGAGAGGAGAAGAAACAAGAGACGAGTTCACTAGCCTCCTGTTAATCGCGAAAATAGTTCCCCTCACATCGTGCTTCAATGGTCTTTTCAATAATGGTATTTTATTTTAGGTTGAAAAATATTTTTCCATGTTTTGTTGCTAGGATTTACGCCGAGTAGTTGTTACTACAGAATTAAATTATCTTCATAACTTCTTTCGAAGTATAATGAGTTTGAGAGTGAAGTGTAGTTCCCGTGGTTATAAAAACGACAAAATGAAATCCTTAAAAGTATTTAAAATACTGAAGAGTGATGAATGGTATGTTTCTTGACAAACTTATTGATGCATGTATTAATTGTACTGAAGTAGAAAAAATTCTGATTAATTTCGCTCTGTTTTTTCTTCTTTGTTCAGATGTCGTTTTTTTTGTGGGGCTTTCGTCAACAGCGAGGTCATTAGAGCCCTTTCGGATGTCGTAAGTGATTATAAGTCATGGGGAATATGGAGTTACAGGGAGGTAGCAAAATCCACAATAATTGGAGAATTTCTTTGATGTGCAAAAAACCCGCACATTTCTCGGAAAATATCAGGAATGGTAAGTGAAATGTCTTCCCTTCACTATGACAAAAAAAATAACGGTTGTAATAGAATAACAATTTGATTCATCAGTAATATAAGTGAGATCTGGTATAACTTCCCTATTCAACGAAATACTAGTTATTCCATGGGTACATTTACGTATGATATAATGAAAGATTTTTCTCCAGATTACCACTCTAATCTGGGGGATGTAAGAAAGTTCTTTATCTGCGGAACTCTCAGTGTGTATTACAGTTTCTCTTGCGGGTAGTGTGGAGTATTCATAAATAGAATATGTTTGTGGTCATGTAAAACACTCCAAGTATGGAGATATTTTGTGAACATATCGCCTATGGACTCAAGTTACACTTTCCTGTGTCCTTTCTAATTCTCCATTCCATTAATTTTTTTACTTAACTAATTTTTAAATTGTGTGTCTTAAGAACTGATAACGAATCCTCATCTTGCCTAGTATTTAAATCAGTAATTTAATTTCAATGTATAGCATAGATTTATGAATTATACTTTTGTAAATGATTTAATTATTTATTCTTTTCATTTATGTGTTAATGCAATTGTTCAATTGACAACAACAGTCTCTCTTACAGGCTCAAGTGGCATTGTAACAAAGCAAGAAGCATTTGTGTTACTTCAAAAATATTTCAGACTTTGAGTTTGTTGTAGCTATTGTCACATGTTATAACATTTTGGTTCAAGACAATTTACCAAGTATGACTGAGAAAGAAAAGGATTTGTCTCCCTTAAAAGGAGCAATTACTCACTTGGAAAGAACAGAACAGTATTTGTTCATCAGTGGTTATTAGTGCTAATAGTGATTTAGAATTTGGGAGAACTTTATTTGATGTAAATTACGTGGAGTCAGCGTGGCTCAGTAGATAGAGCACAGAGTTGCTGGCTGTATGGCCGGGGAACGATCCCCGGCGAGGTGGGGATTTTCATCACGCCTGAACATCCAGACTGGCTCCCAAGCCTACTCAGTCTGCAATAAAATTAGTACCAGGATCTATCCTGTGGTCGAACCGGTCGGAGCGAGATGCTGACCACATCTCGTTCTAGTGCCGAGGTCAATAAATCGCGCGAGCTCTAACCTCCGCGAAGCCAAAGCCCACAAAGGGCTGTAGTGCCAGATAAGAAGAAGTCGTAGCAGGTGTTGGAATAGAAACAGTTTTAGAGAAAATAAAATGTCCACATTCGAGGAAAGGAGAGTATGACTACAAATAAAAAGATAAATTTGCAAATGTAGGTAACTCCTCGGAAAATTTCAAGATCTATTTTTATTGTGCTTCTTGATACACAACTATCAATGACAGATATTTTCAGTTAAATGAAGTATGTGTGTTATCATTGGGTTTTTGTACATCATTCATGACCTAAAAATAAAACAAATAAAAAAAACGTTTCAGAGATCACATTGCAGTGTAATAACTCGGAAAAAGTTTTCACAGTTGAAAATAAAGTTGTGAATAAATCTGAGATTCATGCTTTAGGACAGTGTTCCGAACTCTAGTACTACTAAACAAGTCATTTAATAACTAGGACTTCTATTTCTGAGATCTACAGCTTTAGTGTAATTTAACTAATTGCCATTGGTTGTGTTTGTTTATTTATGCCATGGATTGACTTTAAAGCTTGCAGTAAAAAGCGAGGCAAAAGCGTTCCACCTATAGCACCGGATATTGGACAATGCGGCACCTGAAGCAGAATTCCGTTACCCTGTTTTACATTGGGTCTCAAGGGCCACCGAAAAATCCAATAAACGACCCAATACAACGAACACAATTCTGTGCAAGGGTAATTTTTACCCACCTATCAAGGAGTGAGTTAATGTGTAAACAAATAGTGACAATAGAATGAAGTGGTAAATATTACAGAAGCATCAAGGTCGTGTTTTGGTTTGACCTTGCGAGAGATTGTGGATATGTAGAAATGTTTTCCGCCTCGGGCATCCAAAAACCTAAATCCGACCCAGATCGCTTGGTTAGGTGGAAGGAGATATGAAGAGTCTCGTCATATGGTGAAATAAGTCATGAAAGAAAGCAGCGAAAACCACGTGGATGACAAGATATACCAGTAGCAACGAAAGAAGAAACATCCTGGTGAGGATGGGCAGTTGCGTTTTCTGTTGAGATTCACCTAATGTCCAAAACGTCCGCTTTAGAGAGAGCCAGAATAAAAGAAGCTTCAGTGTTGAAACCTTTAAGAGAACGCTTTTAGAGAACGAAAGAGAGATGAACACATGACCCGAAGGCAGGCGCTGTGTACGCAACGACAACCGCAGCTAAATTGCAAAGCTCTAGCAACAATTATGACCCTTTACATAGCGACACGTAAATTCGTCTCTCTTTTATAGAAGGTCTTAACTGCGAGTGACGCACACACCCCAAGGGTATGGGGAGGGGAGAGATGCAGGTGCATGGAGAGGACGGCATTCCGTACTCATTACTTCACTAGTCTAAAAATAGTTTTCCAGGATACTGTAAAGGAAACATTGCACTCTAAGCACTTCCAGGATTCGAATACGCGTGTCTAGAATGGAAAATACAATGTTTTCATACTTTAGATGCTCACGTTTGAGAAATTCCTGTAACGTAAGTGAAACCTATCATGACTACAGCCCTAAATTCTTGAATATATTTACAATTCAAATTTAGAGTGATTGATGTAAAGAAAACAGGGAGGGTGATAGAAATATATTTGAACATAATTTATACGAAGAACAGTACTATAATTTAAGACAAGTAGGAAAAATAAATTTGACTTGAGAGGTAGCGTAATAATTTAGTCATAAAAATTGTATTTTTAAACAATATAATTTAGACAACAGCTAAAATATCATATGACCTCAATCGGACAGTTCCCAACATATATTGTGATAGATTCCTTAAAACTACGTTGCAACTCTTGTCTGGTGTGTTAATTTGGTGAAACAAAGTCCAACAACGAATATTGACAAAATAGTAAAAATTACACAGATGGGTTATAAAATAGTATTTTCAATACTAGATGTTGTTTCCGTTTTAAAATGTTATACATAAAATAGTATTTTCATACAGACATGAAATCTCACAGGAAAAAGCAAGGAAGAAATTGTACGATTCTTCCTTCAATTTTTATTTTAGATGATTTCCGATTAAATAATCCGGAACGTTCTCGATCTCAATTAGTCTAGATGAACGGGGTTCCTCTTTATAACAAAATAAACGAATACAAGATTGCTGTGATCAAGCTATTACATGGCATCCGCCTCAAAATCAAACACATGTAGTTAAGCGCTTTTTTGAATAAACGCCAAGTCCTCTCCCGTCTCACACGAACCTCGCATGGCCTTCACCAATCGCGTCAAGCACCAAGGCTGTGATGTCACCGCAACAATCTAAAGAGCACCGCACCGGTTCCACCCATGTCTGTCTACATGGGTTGCAGAGAGGAATATCGAGGTCTACCATACGTCAGGCATGTTCAAATCACTGTATCATATAACTTATTGTCAGCGTAGCGTACATTGGTGTGCAGGACTGGTTAAAGGACTTCACGTATTCATATACATTACTTTATTCGTCTTGGAAAACTCAAAACCCTTCAGAAGCTAAACCGTTGTATCTCCATGAACAGATTTCTGGGATTTGTAGATATTCAGAGCAATATACCAGTATTTCATATTATTTAAATTCAGAGAGTTTATTGTAAAAAATACATATACAGCATGAAAATATTTATTTTCCATTATCAACAATATCTCATTTCTTTTCACTATCATAACTTATCAAGAACAAAATGAAAATTTTAAAGTAAAATATCACTTTCATTTAACCTGAATTTAAAAAATTGATTAATCATCTTAATAATTTAGTTGTGGAAATCGATTAAGAATAAAGAGAATTTGGAAAATTGGAGCTGGATTTATACGGTGTTCCTTTGTGAGTCGGCGCGGCGTCTGGCTGTGCAAGTAGACTTAGCGGTGGCAGTCCGAGGAGGGAACTATGTGAAGTTCTACATTCGCTTCATGAAGCTCGGAAGAAAAAGATCATAAATGGATCAGAACGTAGAAATCATTTCATGGAATGTCGATATACTCTTACGAACGTTAAAAAAATTATTGGGATGGTAACAAAGATCATCGAAAAAATACTAATTTTTCCCTTGATTAATCTTCACCTATAAATAGGAAACTGGGTATTCTCAACAGATTCTTTTTTATTCAGAATCAACGCACAAACTATAGCTGTTTTCTCTAAATCCGTAGCAGAAAATACACAGCAACTGTGTTATATATAACGCGTGTGCTTCACCAACAACTGCTGTCTGGTCACCAGTGTGCGCAAGCATCGCGACAAAACGTTTAGATGGTACCAATTCTTGGGTACTGCTTATCAAAACACATTCTTAAAAGTTTTGTAAAATATATAATTAATTTTTCATCTTACGGGATGTAGATTTAAAAGTTATTTTCTTTATGTTTTAATGGACTTCAAAACTTGTAAAATATCTGTTAAAAGTAAGATAGCCAAGCTGAGAAATCTGCGATCATTGTACTGTTGATTTGCTCATGTGTCTTAATGAGTCGTGCATTAACACATCGTTAAGGATTATGTACTTCGTATTCAGTGCCCCGTGAATAATATTGAACCTCATGCGAGATGCTTCGGGGCACCATGGAATACCATTCATTGACTCCTGTAACCTTTTAATGATTTCTTTCTAATATGTTGTTGAGTTAGTGGCCTGTGAGTAATTTGACCTCTCCGAAGCAGGACCATTGGTCTTAACTCTAACAAAAATAATCTAGGTTATCCTCTCTTTCGTACGTCGGTCTTCGTTCGATTCGCGACACTATCCTTCCCAAATTGTATATAAGATGAAGTCTGAACAATATGAGAAACTTGTCCTTTTTATTTGGCAACTTGCAAGATGTTACATTGTTACTACAATGGTAACGTGCTTAGAATAATCAGTAGGGAAAGAAAATTCGTCAATTATCTTCATGAACTGGTTATCGGAAAAATTGCCAGCGAATAATTATGACAATATGAAAGTCACGAGACTGTTGTATGTTTGTCAGTTTTAAGGCAACTCAAGACACAACGTTCGGCGAATCCCGAGTGGTGAGCAGCACTCGTCAATGATCGATTTCCTACAAGACCTTTACGCTGCGGGTACTGCACCGGTATTTGTTACGCGGCAAAGAGCGAGCAACCTATCAATACTATTCGCTATTCGGTGAGCATTAGTTATTCACTTTCAATTGAGGATATAAATGTGTATAAATGAATTTTATATCAAACCCTGTAAAATAATAATAAAACAAAGCATATAAAGATGGCAAGGTATTTTGTTGCAAATAAGTGCCACGTGTTCAAAATACAGTTGAAAACCAGCAGAAGTAAACTGCGGTGATTCTTGTAAGCGCCTTTCTAATTAATACAGTGGGAACATTTCCTTATTAAAGCACGGGAACTCGAGAACTATAAATAAAGCAGGCATTGGCATTTGGTGACGTCATCAAACAAAAAGTTTGAAATTTCAGATCTCTCACTCTGACGTCATGACGAAGGACAAAAAACTCACGCATTTAAAATTCGGTTAATGGTTTGGCAGGTTCATTGCTGCATTAAACTAGTTTTTTTATCACACAAATGCTTCAAGTGCGTGGGAGGAACAAACAAAACAGTAATCCAAAAGTCATTTGATAAAACATGTTTGAGATGAACATCAGCCTGAAAGTGCGCACTTCCATATTGGAGGGACGACGTGCTAATTATGCTAGCTCCTATGATGTCAAAATGATATACTTTTTAACGAGACGCTTATACATTAGAAACTGAAAATGAATCACATACAATACACACTTGAAGAGGATGACGATACTCACCATTTATGAGCACTTAAACTTCAGCTCAACAGATATCTCACCTGAGGAATAAAAGAAAAAAATCATCATACAGTCCATGAAAAAAATTTTCACAGACAGAAAAATATGGCCAATAACATTATTTCCGTATACGGTACAATACTCTTCCGTACCCTGAATACAAAAGATGAAATTAAAGGTAGATTAAGTTTGTGGACAAAAGTTAAAATATAGAATTCATTATTATTATTATTCAGATAGTATTTCAGCAAGCGACTAGTGACATGTAGACAAAATAAAATTAGTTTATTAAAAAATATATCTACGTGATCTTACGAGAAGGAATATTTGTTTATGTCAAATTGTAACTTTGTTCAACTCATTTATCAGTATATAAAATATATCGAAATCAAGGTTAACCTACTTAACGACATTTTCAAACATTTACGACATTCCGTGACGAATAGTAGTAATTAGTATTCCCGTTGCAACTTCGTTCACGATAATTTGTACAGTAAATATATTTTATTGATATTGAAAATTAACCTCTCTGACAAAAAGCAATATCACAAAATTTCTTAATCGTATATTTTCCAAACAAATTGACCTGCTTCTACTTAATTCAAATCCGTATAATACTTCAACTTTAACACAGTTAAAATTTCATTATACAACAATGAAGTTTTAAAATATTAGACAGCTCAGGTCTGTCGCGAAATTTTCAACCGATCGTGTCGCAACATGAGTTCCGACAAATATGAATTTACCCACAGTGCTCATATTTAATTCATGTCCCACATTTGCAACGTCGATACTTACAGGGTAGATTATGGAATAATGAAGGCTTCTTTATATTTTATTTACAGAATTCATAACATTTTTTTAGAACGACGTTAAAGATTTAATTACTTTTTTGTCCTTATTTTGCAGAAATGGACATTTGTTTATAAATGCATAATAATTCATCAAGTTATATTTCCCTCGTCAATACTGGCGATCTTGCAATATGGCAATCTTTACCCGGAGACTTCAACTTTTAGTTGTTGAAATAGTTTCACGTGACACCACCACTGAATCAAAATAACACTATTACGTTCTTCAAGGCATCAAAGTTATTTATTCTTCATAGTAACATTAGTACTAGTAACTCAGTATGTGCCAGAAACTCGAAGGTAGGCAATCAAAACTACGTCAGAAGCTCCACCGCTATGTCGGAACTCGTCCTATAGACATCTCTCTCTTTCAAACGAACTGCATGGATGGTCGAGTCTAACTGGATTTCTTAATGGATTATTACTAATGCAATTCTCCCACAGCAACGGACAATAATGTAAATTAATGACAAATTGCAAGAAATGAACATCACGTAGAAAAAAGTTCTAGAAATCTTCCAGAGCGAAATTTGAAGTAACAGAAAGGTGTACCAAAGCCACCTAGATTACAAAGCCTCCAGACTGACGCAAAAATTCAGTAATATGATGTCAATATTAGGTCCATCATATTAGGAATTATCGTGAGGAGCGCTTGTTATGTACGTTTTTTGTGGATGTATCGTATTATTGTGTAATTTAATTTTACTATTATTAAATATTGAAGATCATAGTGAAATATTGTGTTTTGAGCGACCCGTGGCGTAGTGCCTAACCCGCTCACCTTCTACTTCGGGGGACGACGGTTCAAACCCGGTCCGATAGAATCCGAGGTGGAGGATGGAGCGGTGTTCGCGGCAGGTTTATTCGGGTTTATCCCGTTTCCCCTGCCTATCATTCCACTACAACATTCACTCATTATCATTCAACCTCGTGTCATTCTTTCATCATACTCCTTGGGAAGGTGCGTCAGGAAGGGCATCCGGCTCCCCTGTAATTTCCCCTGCCATGACAAAAAGAGGAATCATAACATCCTCCATCTCCGACCCCTACTAGACAAGGGAAAAGGAGTTAAGGTTCATTTATAGTGAAATACTGTGTTTTAAGTGTTCCAATGTGCAAAGGAAATTATGAAATTGGTCCTTGGTAATTATGAAATTGGTACACGTCTTACATCCAACGTACAACAACCAAATATTGTATTTGCAAGAATCCTCGGGTTCAAAACCACAAACAATTATAATATTTTAATATTAAAATTATTAATTTTTATAAATTACATAAATTTCAAATAAAATGTAAAAAAATTAAGTATGTATATTACGCTAATAAATCATAATGTAAAATTAACACATATATAATGTGTTTCTTCGTTAGCGGGATTTCGCCAGCTTCGAACTGTTCTCGAAAAGTAATTTTTAAGATTTACATGGAAACAATGAAATCTTATAGCGCTAGTTTGTATCAAGTTTCAATTAATTTTTTGAAAATATGTTAAATGTATCAATACACCTAAAGTTTAAGCATGGAAAGTCATAAAATATTATTCGTGATATATGTAATTACAATAACCCCACAAGTGTTTTCCTTCATAATTTTATTGCTATTAATTTTAGTTTGTGGCAAAAATATGTTAAAAGCATTCAATAAGTCACTGAGTGAATGCGTACGAAAGGCTACCAATGGGAACACTTTAATCCAGCACCACGGCTGTGTAGTCTAGTTGAGTGATCACAATAGTGTTACAAGTAGAAGTTAAAGTTCCATGGAGCCACGACCCCCTGGAATGGGTGTCAGGTTATGGCGTTTACTATTGGATTGGTAAAAAATTTGTTCCAATCGTATTCCTTAGGGTTGTAAACTGCTTTTGAACTAGGCTTCATATCAGTTTGGGATAGATTGAACATACAAAACACATCCGTTATTGTTTTATTACACTAATAGTTTCATGAATGTTATGCCACTTATTGGCACAACCACAATATTATAATGGCGTATCTTACCAACAAAAAAAACCTTTCTTCTTACCGATTTCCATAAATTATAAAATTTTAACAAACCATCCGTCCAATGTTCTTTTCTATAACACAACATTTCAAAGAAAAGTCAAGTTTCAAACTTGCCCTTTCATTAATTTGTCGACACCTTCCTTCAGTTGTCACCAAATAATGGTGTACAGCCAGTCCAGTTATACAAAATAGAAAAAAAAAATCATCCAAGTGTGAGAATTCACATAATATTTTTGAGATGTACCTTCTAATTGTTTTATGTATGTCATACCTGTTACTTAATCTGTATTATGGAATATCGCAAGAAAATTTTTAATTGCGTTTCCATCTTCATACCTGGTGGAAAGGAGTTTCAGCGCGGTTGCCTATTTTAAAAAAAACAAAAACAGAATGGACATCACTGATCGGGGAGATTTGGGATTAAACCTAACTAAATTGATGCCAAATTTTAAAAATTTGTTATTAACCATCAGGTTCATTCCTTCCACTAAAAGCGATTATTTTTTGCTTAGTTATTTCATGCAATAGATACAATTTTTTTATTTAGTTGGTTTTAATTTGAATTCAATTAATAAATGAATAAAAAGTAACATGTGTTTTGTTGTTTTTCACACTNGAATAAAAAGTAACATGTGTTTTGTTGTTTTTCACACTACAATTAGAAATTTAAATCTTTCAAAGTGAGTAGCACTATGCCAGCTGTCAAAAACACATTTGAAGTTGATGATTTAACAAAAATTCAATAATAGATAAGCAGGGGGTCCACCAAAAACCGAAAACATGGCAAGTGATCCACGAAACAAAAAGGTGTGGGGATCTCTGGCCTGGAGTTAAATTCGCCGCGCCTCTTCACTCTGCATAATACCAGCTCGTGTGTCTGACAGGCCTTGACTAATCTCTCGGCTATTTCTAGAGCATACGACTCGGAAGTTGAAGTTATTTCCGGATACATTCTCTGTACAAAAATACACAATTCAGTTTAATACTGCCAGAAATACTTTGTAGATTTTTTGTGGAGCTTTACGGCTCATGTCGACATTAAAGGTTATTGGAGCCCGAAAAACTTGTACTGGTAGGGAAAATGCAGTTACGCACGGGAGAGCCAACATGACTCTCTCCGCGTGTGGGACTCGCCGAATGAATCAACCCTACCCACTAAAAACCCTCTTGATTTACAACACACCGAAACATATCTCACAACATACATTAAAACATCAAAGGGGGGGGGGACATAACATGAGGGGGGACAAAGAATATGGGGAACAAAAAATGAAAGGGATGAGGAAAATGAAAGATACCCTAGCCTTAATAGCGTCGGGATCGAATAGAACAAGAGGTGACCAACGGAGGTCAGAAAAAAAAGGAAGGAGCTTATTACAAGTAAGTGGAAGTAATGCCAGACTCAGCTCGGGGTCCTGTGTTTGCCAAACACGTACTTACTAGATGGCCCTGGGGATGACTTTGTAGACATTGGAGTAGCCAGATTCCGGTTATTTTGTAATGGAGACTTGTTTTTCCTTGATCATAAAACTCCGCTTAAGTACTCGAATACAAACATCTGTTCTCGTGTGACATTCACGTCAAAGAGATAGTGTAGCAATGACTCAAGGTATGTTTTGTAGTATAAAAATAAAGTTGGAGAACCATATCACATGTTTTGGTCAAGAAAAAAAAAGAAGAAGAAGAAATTCTCCCCTTCTACAAGGCCTTTGCCCCGTTTCTGGTAGAAGAAGCAAATGGAGAAATTGGGCCAGCGTACGCTTTATGTAACATCACTTCACAAATGAGTCACCCTTACTCATTCCATAAAGATATTTAATATTGAAAATGATAATACGTTGTCCGTTTTGGAACAGTCTCACAAATCTACGAATTAACTCAATTTTCTACTTATCACCCATTAATATGACTAGTTGCATTGGAACGTGTCCATATAAAGATGCATGCCTTAGATTGTTTCCTTAATATACATACTGAACGTTCAATTGCTTAACATACCTCAAATAATTAATGATTTTCATTTCAATAATTGTTTGTATAGGTATAAAATGGACCACATTATCGTATTATGAAACTGTGCTCTTTGTCTCTCCTTCAAAATAGTACGCAGAATAGCTCATATACGTCATTTACATCTTCTAACATTTTGTGTAAAATATTGCTTCATCAGATTTATTAATTTAAATTAATACCAAAATAATACAATTTATCATCGTACTTTAATCATGTGTGAATATTGTACGTACTTGAATGTACATTAAAATAGATTCTTCAATCACTGGAACTGTGCCAGACAATTTGGAATTTTAATAAATGAAATAAATATACGATTACAACATATTTATACCCTTATAAAATGAATTTAAGTTAAGTATTTCTAGACGAGAATATTGCGACCATATGTGTCAATTTGAAGACAAAAAATGTCCGAAAATAAGCAATTTTCCTTAAGAATTGAATATGTTCAGAGAAAATATTGTAATTGGGAAAAATTTGATCGCGAGATTCTGACAAATATTCGTTTTGAGCGTCCCTGATACCGAAAAGACGGGTTTTTACTACGACGTCCGTTGGTCTGTGCTCACCGATTCTGGCTAAAGGGATGAGTCAATTTGAGCTATGTTTCGTATTAAGCGTAGTATCTCCTTGTTGCCAATTCGTGTTCCCTGAAATTGTTGTAGCTTTAATACAGAGTATTTCATAAAAAGAAACAAATATTCACGAAACACATATGCACGCCAGGGACAAATGACCGTAACAGACCATCTGGAGAAGACATGGGTAACGAAGTGGCTAAGCGTCCGGTCAGTTAAAGGAAGAAGTCCCACGCTAGAGTCTATACCCTTGGCCATTCCCACTCGTCAGATGGTAATGCAATAAAAAATTGTACGCGATTTCTAATTCAAATTTTTCAGTTTTGTGACCGGAATGAGTTGGTCGTGACAGAGTATGGAACCCCAACGTGACGATAAAAGGTGCTCCCCTCGGACAAAAGATCCTGGAGCATTGTCAGAGGATAGCTCTCTCTGCTGATTCCACGGCTGGGATTAAATGCGCCTCGGAGCCAAAAGGTAAAAGTAAATTCGATATTGCTCTCTGCGCTTAATCCACACGCGTCACACTTCTCTCTCTTAGTCGAACGATTCGCGAGTAACGATACGACGGGCTAGGCTTTCGGTAGCGCAACCTCTTTTGTTAGGTTTGCATCAATCACTGCGGGGTTCACAATGAATAACGTTCATGGATTTTTTTTGGGGGGAGGGAGATTTACGGCTAATGTCGACATTAAAGGTCGTTGGAGCCCGAAAAACTTTTACAGGTAGGGAAAATGCAGTTACACACTAGGGAGAGCCAATATGACTCTCCCCGCGTGTGAAACTCGCCGAATGACTCAGCCATACCCACTAAAAACGCTCCTGATCTACAACACACCAAAACATATCTCACAAAACACATCAAATTGAGGGGGGGCTAAAATGAAGGAGGTACATAACATGAGGGGGAAAAAAGAATAAGGGGGGGACAAAAAATGAGAGGAATGAGGAAAATGAAAGATNAACAAGAGGTGACCAAGGGAGGTCAGAAAAGAGAAAGGAAGGAGCATGGCACAAGTAAGTGGAAGTAATGCCAGACTCAGCTCGGGGCCCCGTGTTCGCCAAACACGTACTTACTAGATGTAAGTCCCCTGGGGAGACGTTCATGGAGATCAATTTCCTTCCTATTTTATTACAGTGAAATATCGGTAATTCGAAATTCTGTATAATTCGAATTACTACTTTAATTTGGTCCCTTCAATTTCCTATCAATATTTCATTAATAGCAAACTAATTTAATAGCAATAATTTCTGCAATTCCAATTCTCGTTAAAAACGAAATTTACTAGTCCCCTAAAATTCCAATTACGGAGGTTTCATTGTACTTTCAAGGCCAATAGTACTATCAACTGACAGCCAAATAAAATAAACATCCTACAAGCTTTTTCAAAAACAAGCTTCTATTTAAAATTGAAAATAAAAAAAGTATCAACAAAGAAGTCCCTTCCTTGGTCATTCATCGTAGGTGTAAGTACATAGAAAGCAGTACCGCATCTCAGGAGACGCTTCCCGAAAATATTCCGACGAAAGTAGTGAAATAAATTTGAAAGTAAGAATGTTCTTTAATAATTTTATTTGCGTTCGACATAATATTGCATTGTTATCGGGTTTCAACATGTGTACCGAATAAATGATAACATTATGCATAAATTAATGCAAATTTGATTTATAAATAAATGTAAACATACGACATAAATACTGAACTGTATGTAGAGATACATGGAGATTTGTCTTGGCAACTAAGAATATATAACCAAATATATTCTTAAATATAAAAAAGCAAATATTGATTTGCTTTTTTGCTGGGCTTCTCTGAAACATTAAGTCCTATTCATGGACGGATATGACCAGGGAATGGTCAAGACAAAACCTTGATCGTGGAATAGTATTAATAATATCGTGTAATAGTCTGTCGGGCAAGAAAGTAACGGTGCAGTGCAAAGCATCTCCCTTCCCCACCTCTCATTTTTCATAGTTTTTAATATCGTGCACATTCCTTACGTAGTTACGTCTTTTGTATTCATCTCACTGTGCCTTTATATCGTTCATTCCAGACGGTCTGTCCCGATCAGACCAAGCGAGGAACAAATTTGAAGTAAGCGCATTTTTTAATACGTTTCTGAATTCAGTAAAAACAGGACTAAAAACTGGGTTAACACGAGTAAAAACAAGGATTAGTAACTATTAGTGAACTAATGTATTCCAAATTATTACAACAGACGTTTCAAACGGAAGATTTTGTAGAATACTTCCCCTTTCTTTTTTAATAAAAAAAATTCAACAGAAAATTTATTGAGTGACATTTTCAATGAAAATCATAACAATTCACTCATTCTATTTCTGTCACATTTACACATCAGGCAACTCAATTCCCCTTCCTAAACGTGTCGTTATCTACGAAATAGGAGTAATGATCATATCAGTCATAAAATTAAGGTTACATAACGATAAATTTGTATTTCTTTTTCACGCGAACCATGTTCAACATATCTTTCCCAACATTATCTTTTAAATCAATACTGAATGTCCCGTTTAACGAGAAAAATTTTTATTTTTTCTCGTTTCAGAATAGGGAAAGATTAAAAATTTAATTAATACATTACACTACCTCAAGTGGTTGAACGAGTTTTCGGCTTTGAACTCCATAAAAAGCAGGTGTGCGCGCTCCGTTGCGCCCCCCTCAGAATGTTAGTTGACAAGTCTTCCCGACTTCATCTCGTGGCTGAGTATTGTGAACAGTTCGCGGTGCGTATCCTGGCGCACTTTTTGCCCTTTTAAACTTTTACAACCGCAGTTGCGGCGGGTGATAACAAAAGACTGTCGTGCAGCGCGCAATTGTCTTTCGCAGGTTGCTACCTACGCACGCAGAAGGCGAAGGGGAGAGTCACAGTGGGCCGGATGAATATTTTCCAACAGAAACTGTTCGCTCTGCTGCAAAATTAATGCCATCGTTATCTACAAAAATCATGCGAATCACAAGAGAAACCTTATGGAAACGATTCCTCAAGTAGCTTGCTACGGTGTGAAGAAGTAATGTCAGCATGATTAGTTCTGTAAAAGGAAGGTTGAGTACGATTGTGAATGCGTCTCCATTTTTTCTACTAATTTGCTTTATACATTTCTATCATTTAGTGAAGTATATGCTGTGAATATTATTTTCAAATGTCCAGTCCTATGGCGCAGTTCAGATTATCGCACAGAGACGAAAAAAAAGTATTTTAAGTAAAAATTATTTGAACTCTTCGAAAAGAAGAAGTGCTGGCAAAGAGTGCTGGGTCTAAAATCCTGAGATCCATAGATCGAAAAATTTCTCGTGGATCAAATTGCTTTGGACTCGGGGTATCCTGATAAATGAATAAATAACTGACAATATTGTTGGAATGAAGAAGCTAAAGCTAGTTTCCCGTAAACAATCCTTCAGTATCTTGTTCTTGAATATAAATCGTAATGAAGTTAATAATTTTAATCTAATTACCACGATTTTGGTGGCAATTTAGTTCCTTGCATTAAAAAAACCAGATATGTTTTGTATTAATTATAATTATTAATATCATTATCTTAGTAATTATAATAAGAGATACATGTTTAATTGTATGAGTTAGTGCTATATAGTTACCCTTTAACATAATGAGCGCAATGTCCTCAGACGAATCATAATGATGTTGTTGTTTAGCCTAGCCTTATTATTCCCAGTTCATTGGGGTCGGCGTATGGGGATGGATATGATGCTTCGTTAATTGTAGCTGGGGAATACTCATGGCGCCGGATGCCCTTCCTGACGCGCCTCCCCTGAAGCGGTGATTGTGAAATGAAATGGGTGTGAATGATTATGAGTGAATGTTGTGGTGGAATGATAGGCAGGGGAAACGGGAGAACCCCGAGAAAACCTGCCGCGAGCACCGCTCCGTCCACCACCTCGGATTCTACTTGGATCGGACCGGGTTTGAACCGGCGTCCCCAGAGGTAGAAGGCGAGCGCGTTACACACTGCGCCACGGGTCGCCCCAGACGAATCATAATGATGATAATAATAATAAAACATTAATTGTCACTAAAGCAGAAGAAACTGCGAATAACCACGTGGAGGACAATAAACTAATTTACTCTCCGGAAGTCAGCAAGAGATCATCCTATCAATTCCGATCAAGAACCCTCAGGCAGAGGCGTATTTAATGTTTCAACACACTCGTAACAATAAAAATAGTTGGTATGTTAGCATAATACCAACAAACTTGTATTTAACAAAACACAAGAGTGTAATTTTACATTTACGTATCATTATAAAAATATAGATTATTAGAGAAGTATTGTTTATAAATCGTAACTGTTAAATAACACTAAATCAAGACTGTCCAAGGTTGAGTACATATAAAACTAAACTATATGAATAAAAAAGACACAATACAAACATGCAGGAAAATAGTTCTGAAATTATCAGTTTTTTTGAAAGTACTACAGTAATGGTGTAATAAAGTACAAGATGACTTTAACTTTTATTAGAATCAACAAATTCTTGGACATTGTAGAAGCATGGTTGAATTACATTTTGAATGAGCTTCATTCTGGATATACACGTCGCTCATACAAGTCGCAAATGTGTATGCGCATGCGCAGAATCCATGGCCCGAATGCACTCCGCCATGTTTGTTTACAATCTAATTTGGTTCTTTGTAGGTTTTTTCATTGATGTCATATGTTTTTTCTCATAGTCTATTAAAACCTGTATTTTAAGTGTTGAGAAGTGCATATTACATTAACTAATTAAGTTTAGATTAGTTTATTCAATATATTTTATTTATTTATTATATTGGCGAGATTCAGGTCATAAGGCCTGCTCTTCTACCTAATGGTTGGACTTAGAAGGGGAAATTGGGAAGGAGAGATCTTGGATTGTCGGGGAACTTGTAGTATCGAACCGACATTTGTCTGGAGTAGATGAAGGAAACCCCAGCTGAAAACCTAACCTAGTTCGACCAAGTAGGGTTGGTTTAAACCCATGCTCTGTAACTCAGCAAGATCAAGGAAGCGAAAGTGTCTGTTTGTTCTGGTCTCGCGATAAACCTAGAATTCCTTGATAAAAATCGTGAAGTGTAAACGTTGCCGTATACATGCACGAGTAGAAGTGCCTGAGCCCATATAAAATACAAACCTTCGAAAAGTTGCGATACATGTATCTCATGCAAGTCGCTCATATATATATATTGTGAGATTTGAATAATTCACGGATTAATTATCAATTTAATCATCCATCTTAAGAAATTATGAAATTTAAAGGAAAGAAAGAGCATAGAAATTTAAAAGAAAAGTTCGTTGGAGGTTGACGGAGGACCGCGGTCGCAGGCGGCCGGTGGCCCAGGCTTCGTCGGCGTTCTTTAACTTCAAATAAAATTTATGACGTTTTAGAAATCGCAAGCTAGCGAGGGGATGAGAGAGAAGACCCGACCCGCCTTAATAAACCACAGCTGTACAGAGAGTAGAAACAAGTATGAACTTGCGTGAAAATTCGTTAAAGCCAAAGCGTCGTTGAGAAAGTTCTGGAAAGCAGTTGAAGCCCTTTAAAAATGTTCCAATGAGAGTCAAGGCGTAAGAAGGGGAAATCATTTCGGCATTGGGAGTTCTGGATCACGTGAGATTCAAAATTTTGAAGATTTTTGGGAAAAAGTAGGGATAGAGCCCATTTAAGGAAAAGCAGACTAAATTTCGCTCTCACATGTTATTTTTTTCGTGGCAGATAGATGCTCACAGCTCACATCGAAGTTTTTCGCAGTCGCTCATAGTTCGAGCTCACATCAATGTTTTTCGGCAGCGCTCACATCTCACATCGATGTTTTTTCGCAGCCGCTCAGATGCTCACAGCTCACGTCTCATATAGATTTTTCGTCGTGTTCACATCGAAGTTTTCGTGGCCGCTCTGATGCTGCTCAGATCGCGCACAGATATTAGAGCTCACATAGATTTTTTTGGCAGCTCTTACATACAAGTTTTTCGGAGGAGCTCGTGTAGCTGCTCATATAGATTTTTTTCGGCGGCGCTTAGATGTGAATAACATAGAATCAGCTAACATAGATTCTTTTGGCAGCGCCCAGACGTTTCTCAGGTCTTAGAGATTTTTCGTTCGCGAAGCTCAGATCTTGTAGGTTTTTCGCGTAGATGTTGACGCTGCTGACGTTGCTCAGCGGAGTCTTTTGGCGAGAAGCTGACATCTCCCAGACTGTTGATGTAGCTCATATTGCTTGCATCGCACTAGTTTTTTCGCCCGAGCTACTTTTGGGTGGTCATCCGGAAGGACGGGGTACTGCTGACGCTATGCTGGAGGGACTGACCTCCGGGAGGACCCTACTCAGCGGCGGTAATTGGTCATCTTGAGAGGTATGATACGTCTGTTGGTAATTGTCTAAACCAGCACCGTATTGCTCTTGCGCGTTATGGAGGAAATGGCATGAATTACGAAAGAAAGGCACGAACTTTAGACTACCTTAGTGCCAAGACAGACTTTAGTTTTAATAGAATTATGCCATAAGTAAAGTCAGTGTTTTGTCATTGTGAAGAGAAAAAGAGATTTAAGTTGGTAATTAAATAAAATTGTAATTAAATTCAGTGCTTTGATATCGCTTAAGATAAAGGGAGATTTTTATTGTTAACTAAATAAGATTGTAATTAAACTCAGTGTATTTTATATCGCTTAAGAGAAAAGGAGATTCATTGGTTAATAAGATAAGATTTTAAATTCAGTGTATGTTAGTTTATGTGTTTTTTTGTGAGGGAATGATGTCACTACGGCGTTAATGTGAATATTTAAATGATAACGATTTGTATTTGTGTCTTTTGGGGAAATTTCTGGCTGAGGGATTTGTAGTGATGACGTCACTTCGGCGTTAATGTGAATGTTTAAATGATAACAATTTGTATTTGTGTCTTTTGGGGGAAATTTACTTAGGGGATGTTTTTAGTAATTAAAATAGTCTTTTCATTAATGGATTTATTTGTCTTGCGTTTTCCTTCAGTGGAACCATTGAATAGTCCTTCCCTTCTGATAAAAATCGAACCCCGTCAAGATTGTGGAACCCTGAGAGGAGCTAGCCGAGGTGCTTAAAATTTAAAATTCAATAAAATATTGTTCAATAATCATTTTAATTCCGTTGTGCCACAATTTGGTTTTTCCCAACATGGGGGCTATTATTCAATTTTTTTATAATTAATCTTTTCAACCCCGTTCTGCCACAATACAAGTGTAAACATACCTTAATTTGACAAGAGGGGAAAATATAAACTATTGTTTAGAGTCATGGTCAGAACACACAATGATAAAAACATATGATTATCAAATAATAAAATTACAAAGTAAAACCAATGAAAGTGTGATAAGGTGAAATAAGCTACAATAAAATGTAAAATAAAATATCAATCGTACCAAAACAAAAATTTCGTCCACGAAATTTGGAACTGTGTCAACAGCGGAGAAGGCAAAGTCGAGTTGGTTTTGGAAAGAAGCTGTAACTCAGGTGTTGGAAAGCAGACTCCACAATGTGGTAGGAAAGACGCGTGGTAGATTACGGGGCAAAGGAGAGGAGACACCGCTATTATCGTTGACAGCAAAGGCAGTGGTTTGAGGGGGTTACTTTTAATTGCCGAGTTGGAGAGTAGAGGTAAGGGAGGGCTTGACGCTCCAACTTCGACGAAGATGAGGGAGACTGTGGACATTTCTGGCAACGGGTACAGCAATGAAATGAGGGGGATATAAGAAATAAACAAACAAACAAAATACGGCGTAAAATATGTACAAACCCTCATTTGCATTGCTTTGTGACGTTTCAAGCGCCAGCTCCAGAAAGGGAAACATGTGTATGGCCTCTACACTTCAAATATTTAAAGGAGGGTATAGTTTATTTTCGTGTTTTGAAAATATACCACTTTATTCTTAACATTTACTTCCAAGTAATATCGTATATCTCTTGAGGTCACATTCATACATTTGTTTACTTTCATGATATTCAAGCCAATTCCTGAACAGAAGTAATCTTAGAAATGCCGTGATTGACGAACTCTTTGAGCCAGTATGCAAATTTCTGTAGCCTTAATTACAATATAAATATTTTAAATCACGTTTGTCATTCCAGTTCTAGCAAGACGAGGGTTAAACACACGACCTCAAACTCCACTATTTCTTCCGTGTTTTGATTTTCGTAAAACATACTGCAGTTTCAGAAGAGTGAAACTTTATTTATTTTTTATTATCATCACCCTACGCAAATCTATACTAAAAGTTCTAGAATCTCCCGCAGTTCCAAATGGCATTTGAAGACCCGAGAACCATTTTAACTACAAAATCAATCAGTTTCTTATTCTGTTTTTTCTGTAAGACGGTGGAATACTCCAATTGTTCTACATACGTGCAATGTGAGGTTACGTTTTGAATTTTCTGTTATCATAATATGTTGATCCCGTATAATTGCGGTGTCTTGGCCGTATAAAATAGTATACAAACAACACATAACGCAACATAATAAAGTTTGCAGAGCTTTCACTTGTAAAGTACCGATCCTTATTTAAAGGAACGGTAACCCTAATACCATGAATCCGATGCAATTTTTATATTTCAAAATTAGTTTTCAATTTATATATCCATAAATCCATTCATTAGATAATTTATTAATTTTATATCTTACCATTAATTAGATAATTCATTACATTTGTTATAGATAAATCCGTTTAAAACTGCTCCTAACGGTGAGAACAGTTAGTTACTAGATTCTCTTGATGCGAGCAAGTATAGGATTCCAATGATACTGATCGAAGTATTCGAAATGTACCAAAGTAAAATACCGGGGGTTGATAGGGCTACAGAGATGAACAGAGTTGTGTCTAGATTGAATCAGATAAGAAATGTAATATTCTCTATAACAATTTACTTTTTGGTAATGATATCGAACATATTCATGCAGCTCTACCATCGCATTTTTTCTACTTTTTTCTCTCGACATTGGGACTTTAAAAAATTATTGCAGTAATGCTGACGAAAAAAGAAATGATGCTACAAGATACTGGCTGAAACCTCTAATGTCATTAAATATAACAGAAACTAAAATAGAAAAATGCTACAGTACCAAGTAGACGAGTCGTAGCAGCCAAGCCTGTCTATAAGCGTCTAAAATCCTTTGTCGTCGTAAGAAACCCTTAATCCTTGCGGACCCATGGAACAAAAAAAAATATATTTCTTCACAAGTGACTTGTAACACTAAATCGGCGGTGAAATTAATAACTATTTCCCTTGTCGCGACATATATACCAGTTGTTTGGAAGTGTTAGATTCCATTTGGAAGGAACACTGAATTCACAAAAAAGACTACTTTGGGAGCGAAAAAAGAAAAATTAAAATTTCAGAGAAATAATTCTAATGAATAATCGTATTTGAGCGTCTCCGTAACTCTCTTCCCGTTTTTTAATTATTTTTTATGAGGCTTTAAAGGCTCGTCAACAGCAATGTCATTAGAGCCCATACGGGTGGGAAAAAATGCACTTTCGCACAATAGAGAAGAGCCGTAGTGCCTCTTCTCCGTGTGTGGGACTCGCCGAATATCTCGACCATACCCACTAAAAACCCTCCAGAATTCAACAAATATCTAAACACAGAGTTGAGAGGGAAAAAAAGGAAACAGTTGCCGAGCACATTACATCGAAAATAAATAAATTTTAAAAATTAAATTTTTCAAACAACAGAAAGAAAGAATAAAAGAAAATAAGAAAGGGGAGGAGGAAAGAAGAATGCTTATTTAAAGAGCCCGAGAACTAAAACGAGAAATCCCGATCTACTCATAAAATTCAATAATTTATTAACATCGTACATTTTATTTCCGAGAATTGTTGGTAAATCTGCAGCCAGTCCAATTTGTCTTCGTATACTCGAGTATCTTCTGCAATCAGTTAGTAGGTAACAGACTGTCAGAGAAGAGCTACATTTTTTTTTTGTGGGGTTTTAGGGCTCGTCAACATCAAAGGTCATTAGAGCCCTTAAAACTTGTACAGGAAGGGAAAATGCAGTTACGCACTAGGGAGAGCCGACATGACTCTCCCCGCGTGTGGGACTCGCCGAAAGACTCAGCCATACCCACTAAAAACCCTCCTGCATTTCAACTCAAAACACAAATTCCAATATATCTCATGCCTTTTACTAAAAAACACTTTTAAAAAAAGAAGAAGAGGAAAGAGGAAAATGAAAGATACCCTAGCCCTAATAGCGTCGGGATCGAAAAGAACAAGAGGTGACCAAGGAAGGTCAGAAAAGAGAAAGGAAGGAGCATGGCACAAGTAAGTGGGAGCAATGCCAGACACAGCTCGCGCCCCATGTTCGCCAAACACGTACTTACTAGATGTTAGTCCCCTGGGGGAAGAGGAAAATGAAAGATACCCTAGCCCTAATGGCGTCGGGATCGAAAAGAACAAGAGGTGACCAAGGGAGATCAGGAAAGAGAAAGGAAGGAGCGTGGCACAAGTAAGTGGAAGTAATGCCAGACTCAGCTCGAAGCCCCGTGTTCGCCAAACACGTACTTACTAGATGAAAGTCCCCTGGGGGGGAGAAGAGCTACACTCCTCAGCAGGAGCGCGTCGCGCCGGGCAGGCTTACAGGAACTGCTCCATGACTTTACACAGGATTTGATAAGTCGGAGCTTATTCCCTTCAACAGCCAACCACTCATTGTTCCAGTCACTAAGAATTCTTGTCGTAATGGAATTTAGGAAATCTCGTTTTGGAATCGTGAAGAAATCCACGCGATTCTTGGGGCATGCCGTCTTTGCGGAAACGTCTGCTTCCTCACTTGCTTTTATTCCAAAGTGCCCGGGAATACAGCAAAACATTATATTCTTTCCGTCACTTTGGAGTGAGAAAAGCACATCCTGGATGTTATAGATCAGCTTTTCAGCTGGAAACATAGTCTAAATTTCTTGAAGGGCACTTAGAGTATCAGAACAAATCAGGAGATGTGATCCGCGGTAGCACTTTGTTGATCGCAGTGCTCTCAATATGGCGTAGCACACACAGGTGTAAACGCTGCACAGGTCGCCTCGACTGTGCCCACAAGTCTCACGGAGAAATACCACGGAGCAGCCGACACAATCAGCCTGCTTCGCCCCGTCGGTAAACACAGGGATACGGACCCGGTGTTGGTCGAGGATTAGGTGAAAGTATACCCTCAACATCGGAGCTGGTGTGTTCTTTTTGTCATGATGCAAAAGATCGAAATTAATCTTCGGCTTGTGCAAAACCCAAGGAAGAGTCTAACTGAAAACTTAATTTAAAACATTAGGTTGCGTATATTTAAGATTTCCTTAATTTGTTTACAGCGATATCCGAAAGGATTGGTTGCTCTCAGTCTGTTGTTGTAGAAACCGATGGAAGAAGAGAATGGATGAAAAATCGCGTTGTGCACCAGATTGTCGGGTATAGTTTGCAAGTTGCAAAAGTGTCGTAGCATGAGGAGTTGCCGCCAGAGGTAAAGAGATGGTTCGCCACTCTCGGCATACAAACTCGGAATGGACTAGTGCGGTATGCTCCCGTTACTATTCGGATTACTACATGGTGGACACTATCCAAATTCTTTAAATAGCTTGCACGAGCAGAGCTATATACAACACAGCCATAATCGAGACGAGATCTTATGAGTGCTCGATAAAACTGGTGCAAGGAGGAGCGATCAGAGCCCCATTCCCTGCTACTCAGGCACTTCAATAAATTTAGAGATTTTAATGTTCTTGCTCTTAGGTCTGTCAGATGTTCAATCCAATTTAGTCTCTGATGAAAGATTATACCTAAGAATTTTACAAATGGATAAAATTTTAGAACGTTGTTCCCCAGGGTGGGGTGAGGATCTACCAGAAGGCTTGGCCACCTTCTGAAAAGAACACATCGTGTTTTCTCAGCAGAGAAACGGAAACCTGTCGTCTTCGACCAGTGGTATGGTCTATTGAGCACAAGTTGGATTTGTCGCTCCGCACCTGTGACACTCTGTGATGAACAAAAGATAGCAAAGTCGTCGACAAAAAGGGAGTGTAAAACAGGATTCTTTACAGCAGACGTTATGCTGTTTATGGCCACTGCAAATAAGGTGACACTCACGACAGAACCCTGAGGAACACCGTTCTCTTGGAGAAACAGATCCGAGGTGTCTCTTCCAATTCGGTAGCGGAAGGAACGCTGATCCAAAAAGGACTGTAGTATCACAAGAAGACGTTCTTTAAATCCCCAGGCATAGATTTGGTTTAAAATGTCATGACGCCAAGTAGTAACATAAGCTTTCTCGATGTCAAAGAATATTCCGTCGACATGTCTTCGGATGAAAGCGTCTTGAATTGCTGATTCCAGGGAAAGTGGTTCAGGGTGGAATGGAATTTCTTAAAAAAAACACTGAGATCGACTCAGCAAGTTATGCCTTTCATGGTACCAGACTAGACGTCGATTGATAATTCTCCCCAGAGTTTTACCGACGTAACTCCGCAAGGTGATATTTCGATAACTACTGATAGCCGTTTTTTCCTTTTTGCCGGTTTTAGTAAATGGATAAGCGTTGATTCCTTCGAGGAATTAGGGAATACGCCCTCCGACCATGAAATATTAAAGGTATCCTGATGGCACTGCTTCGAATCTAGACTGAGTTGTCTGGAAATTTCATAGTGAATGTAGGAGTTTCTTGGGTTGTCGCTAGAGCCGACTTAAGTTCCCACATAGAAGAGGAAGAGTTGTAGGGTTCCCAGTTTGTGAAACAGAAGTCAAAGGAGCTGCTCTCTTCTATTTTCGTTTTCTTCGCAAAATCTGGATCGCAGATTTTTTTTAGATATTGTATCAGCGAAGTATTTAGCCATCACGGTTGCCATTTCTGTTGTTGGTGAGAACCTGATCCTGATATTTAAGTCTAGATATTGGTACTCGAGAATATCTTCCAGATATCTTTCGGATTGATTCCCATAATTTAGTGGACGGTGTTGTTCTCTTAATGGTATTTAGAATCTCTTTCCAGGATGTGGAACTGGATTCTTTGATAGTTCTGCGCGCTTTTGCTCTAGCAATCCGATATGCGGTGAGGATTTCCGGAGATAGACTACCCTTAAATTTCCGCAATCTTCTTCGCCTTGCCTGGGAGAGTCTTTATTTTAATATCTTAAAGTTTCAAATTTGAGTATCCCTTTTAAAACCCATTTTTGAACGTGTATAGGGAAAATTTGTGTCCTCGAATAAATTATAACGCTATTTTGAGGAAATATTTGCGGGATCGACACGGCAGCTTCATATTCTTGGAGGGCAGATAAGTCATCGAATTTTTTAAAAATCTTAAGGTCTCCTGGGCCCGTGTATAGGAATTTTTAGCGCGACAGGAGCTCGGGAGGTCTGCGTTCCACCTAGCGCAAAAGTTCAAAAAAATGATAGCATGCAAAACCTGGCAGCTTTCTAAAGCATTTCTCAAAGAAAATTTCCGACTCTCCTAGCCCTGGTTTCCGCGAGTTAAGTGTCGAACGATTTTGCCGTTTTATTCGATTTCCGCAGCAGGAAATGTTCATGGCTGGCCGTGCGGTCGGGGAGAGCTACCTGATTGGCCGTTAGACTTGGAGTGCTAGAATATTGAAACAGGGTTTGACGCTCCGATTAACATCTTTCATCAATGGCAGGTTATATACAATTTCTTTAAGTATATTATCCATTATATTAGCATTACTAAGGTTGGAGTAGGGCGGCGTGTTATTGTTAGTAGGTGGGACGGTTAGCTGGGTGTTCCAACAACTTGGCCCACGTAAAGGAGTTAGAAGGAGTAGCTAGTAATAGAGATATTGATGCTAAGAGCAGTAGGAGGAGGATAGAAGAAGGAAGGTTCGCTTTTCAGTAATCACAGACAAATGAACTAGGACATTCATGTGAATAGCTACAAAGTTTTTCTGTTCCGACCGGGAAATGAACCCGGGATGATTAGCAAGCACGCTAAAACCTGGACCACCGGAGGGGTTGCTCATCTCTGTAGAATCTTAAAAACATACAAAAACATGTATAGTGATGTTTTTTTTATTCGATAAAGAACTGGAATAAAGACTAAGTTATTCTTCGAATCACGCGTGACCACCGCTTCATGCGTGGAACGCCTGTCCGCCGATGCATCGCCAAGGTGCACGTGACGCACGCGTGTGCTATTCTTAGTGGAGTGCTGGTGTTTGTTCTGTCTCAGGCCGAGCCTCGCACCTGATCAGTCCTAACGGAACTCTTGAGCATAACCAGGAAGATGGCGTAACCAAGGAGATTCTTACTCAAGCGACCCAGGGACTCTACGTTGTGGTTCACGAGAGCATCAAAAACTTGTCCAACTTATCTTAGACCGCGGGCCATTTTCTCTGCACTTTAGATCGATTGGGTCGGCACGGGATGGGGTTTGGCAAAATGCTGACCGACGAATAAAACTCATGGGTCACATTTATTAGTTGCAACGCGGCATTTTAACACTCATCAACAAATTTTTATTATTTCAATCTCGAAAAATAAACAGCATTTTTCTTTATTTTCCAAAATGTATTTTTAACATTTAGTATTATAATTAAATGTTTTCATGTAATTATGTATGAAGGTGTAATTTCGAACACAATTCTCTATTTTCTCTCACCAGTATGCCATGTCAAATAATAAATTTGACAGAATAGGTTTATAACACTGTTGTTTCTCGTTTGATATAAAATATATATTAATAAAAAAAAATTCTATGGAATGTCTGTAATATCGAAATCGAGAAAAGCACTTGATGAATTGTTCTAAACTTGAAGCAGCTTTACGGTTCGTCAACATTAAAGTCATTAGAGTCAGTGCTGGTGAATTTCTTTTGTGGGGCTTTACGGCTCATGTCGACATCAAAGGTCATTGGAGCACGAAAAACTTTTACAGGTAGGGAAAATCCAGTTACGCACTAGGAGAGCCAACATGACTCTCCCCGTGTGTCGGACTCGTCGAATGATTCAACCCTACCCACTAAAAACCCTCCTGATCTACAACACACCAAAACATATCTCACAACATACATGAAAACAAAAATGG
>NNCF01126098.1:75465-99871 GCA_002313205.1 Laupala kohalensis | reverse complement strand
ATTTGCACTGGCATGTGCACGACGTTGTCGTAGACACGTCAGTGAAATCGGCCTGGATTGCCACGTTCTTTTTGATGACAGGAGTCTTGGCTGCGGTGGAGTAACTGGTAGAGAATACAGGGTATAAAGCCCTGTATTTCTTCCGAGCTTCACCGTACGGGATCTTCTCCGTAGTCTTGATTTCCTGTATCTTTTTTTCTTCGAGGAAGGCGACACACTCCCTGCTCCACACCGGGTGGCTGCCTGTGCAATTAATACACTTAGCAGGCCCCGGGCATGAGACGCCGGGTTCGTGTGCTTCCTTCCCGCATTTACCGCACGTTTCACGGCCCTTACAAGATGTAGTTGTATGTCAAAACCTCTGGCACTTGAAACAGCGCAGAGGATTTGGAACAAAGGGTCGCACCCGCAGGTTAAGCCATCCAGCTTTAATATCCTTTGGCAGTTGGGGACAGTCAAATGTCAAGACGAAGGAACTGGTCTTCACGAGAACACCATTAACCTTCCTCATGATCTGACTGACCTCAACTACGTGGTCAGCCTTCCATTCCACAACTAGGTCTTCAGTTGTCATATCCATTATATCCCTGCAACTTACGACCCCCTTGCTGCAATTAAGCGCAGCATGGAGCTCGCACGTCACAGGGAACTCTCCCAACATTTCACACTTTAACAGTAATAGTGCCTGTTTGTTGGAGTTGGTTTCCAACAACATGGTACCATTCCGCAACCTTTTAATGTTTTTCAAAGTACCACATATTCCTTGCAGCCCTTTATAAATGTAAAAGGGAGAAACTTTTTCCAAAGTTCCTTCCTTTCTTTTCATTATTATGAAAACATTCTGGTAAGGAATGTTCTGTAACTTTTCATTTTTTGATTCAGAAGCGGGAGGGCTGGCAACCCTCGGCCGCTTCGAAGATCCTGAGGCGGAGTACTTACCTTGCGACTCGCCCACTTCGCAAGGCAGGGGAATTGATGAATCAGAGATTGTTCCCACGAGTTCGGGGGAAATAAATGTCCGGTGACGTGGAGCCCCCGCATCACGCCACTAAGCCTTGCTCAACTGAGGTGCGGCAGTTGCCCCAGAGGTTGAAACGCTAGAGAGTGTTTGACCTCAACACCCATTCACCTCATCGGCGCGTAACACACCTTGAGGTTGAGGGTTTTTTTATAGAGGTTTAATCCTTCCTCGCGACCCGGCCAATGAAGGCAAGATCTCCGCCCTTCAAAACAAGCAACTTTCCACCATCGCGCCAATGGTGGTCGCTGAAGCATGTCCAAAGCTTACGGTGTTCGAGGACTGGTGGCGCAGTACCAGTCCCCAGCTCGGGGCCGTGGGCTCGCCAAACCCATACTCACCCGAAACTGAGTTCCCTGCGGGGGAAAAGAAAATGTAGGAGGAGGAGAAGAAGAAGAAGAGAAAAATGAAAAATATCCTAGCTTAAAAGCGTCGGGATCGAAAAGAACAAGTGGTGTCCAAGGGAGGTCAGTATAGATAAAGGAAGGAGCATCGCACAAGCAAGTGGAAGCAGTGCCAGACTCAGCTCGGGGCCCCGTGTTTGCCAAACACGTACTTACCAGATGTAAGCCCCCTGGGAGGAGGAACAGAAAAAGAAATAGAGGAAATAGAAGTGGAGGAAAATGAAAGATACCCTAGCTTTAATAGCGTCGGGATCGAAAGGAACAAGAGGTGACCAAGGGAGGTCAGTATAGATAAAGGAAGGAGCATGGCACAAGTAAGTGGAAGCAATGCCAGACTCGGCTCGGGGCCCCGTGTTCGCCAAACACGTACTTACTAGATGTTAAGTCTCCTGGGGGGTGCAGTTTTTAAATGTGAATGATTGGTTTCAAAACAAGACAAGGAGAGGCATCAACATACTATTTTCAAAATAAGATACATAAAGTTTTAAACCAAAATACGACGCATCCAAAATAAAAACTATTGTACACTGTTTCAAAAGGTTACAGAACAGCAAGAACATTGATGTTTTTGGTGAACATGTCTACAACACATTGAGCTTGCAAAGAAAAAAAATATTTATATTTTTTATACTCAAGACTAAATTAATGTTTTCTGTATCCTGAAAGATTTTGTCGAAGGTATCGTGTTTTGATTCCAGACAACTTAAATATGAGTAGTAATACCGATGTGTATAAGCCTGCCATAATACTCGTATATCTCTTAATTTGTGTTTAGACTATATTGTGTAACGACGATGTCATAAGTGATACTTCATTCTGAATGCATTGTGAGAGAGTATTTGGAGATTTCGATCCCAAAAAGAGTTCAGTTAGGCATATGCATTTCCTTTTCACAAACTTATTTATTTGGAGTGAAAATGACAGCAGTTTCATTGAAATAGTTATTGGGTTCAGTATTTTGTGTGTTTGTTCCTAGATCTTTTCTAACGCATGAACTATAAATAATCAAAACAAGTCAAACACATAGTTCAACTCCTTTTTGTAGATGAAGGTAAAATAATTTTCCGAAACGTTTACATCGTAAAAATGACCAATCCTTAATGAGATAATACTCCTTCGTGAATATTGTGGTCAAAGTAATAATCTGAATAAATATGAGATATTTAAATATTCCATGATATATTTTGAAATAATTACGTACAATTGTTTTATATTTCTTGAATCGTGAAGGAAAAAACACTGAGTAAATTATTCGTTGTTTTTTTTTTTTTTTCGTGGGGCTTTAGGGCTCGTCAACATCAAAGGTCATTAGAGCCCATCGTTGTTAAATTAACAGGGAAAAACTGTTACGTTGAATGAAAATGGGAGACGGTACCGAGATTCACCAACAGCGCCACCCCGTTCACCTGTAGGGCCAGTCTACCTTTCACATAATTAATCTGTGACCTGGAGGTGAGGTTAACCGCAATTTGACACATTTCTGTGTCGTTAGCTTTATTTTTGGAAATTAATTTCACACAGAGAAAATTTTCAGAAACCCAATGAGCGAAAGAATCTCATAATTTTTGAATCGGGTAGTACAATAATTGGTGACAATGAATTTATTGATACATTGAATTCATGATAATCGCTTAAAGGTTCTAATGACCTCGATGTCGACGAGCCGTACAGCCCCACAAAAAAAATCGATTAGTTACTACAAAATGGGGTTAATACACTTTAGCATTCGTAAACCATTTCTTTTAATGAAACCTGTACTCTCATCCCCTTTTCTGTTTCAAATTCAAATTACATTATGCAATCGCTACATCCTCATAACAAGAGAGAACCTCCGTCGCCATGTTCTCTGAGCTCTCTTCCTGTCTTCTAATGTCGTTTACGCTTCTCTGAAAGTTTGCTCCCTCTGGTGGTGGTGGCGCGGCGGGTGGCGAGGCTTGGAGTCACTTCCTCAGGGACTTCCCCGTGCTTCCACATGCGAGATGCTCTCAAGAAAGCAAAGACGGAAGAAGTCTCTGCAGCTCAAACGCGTGTTAATAAACGCGTCAGAAATCAAGGGTGATACCTTCTCTCTCCCTCTCTACTCAAAGGTGCCATGTCATGTTTAAATGATACGGAAGAGAACAAGTCCTTTGGGAATTAATGAATGAACAACTAAAATATTTACGTTTGTACATCCCAAGTACTTACGTTTCGTGATAAATAGTCTAATATTAAAATATTGACTTCGCAATTTCGCAGAAAACGAAAAGACATTGTTACAAAACGTCTCAAATCGAGAGCGTGCATGTAGGGGAAATGGAAATCCTGTCGTTCAGGTAACAGTTCAGCGCTCTACATACACTGAACTGCTACCTGAACGACAGGATTTCCATTTCCTCGGGGAAAATATCGAGAATTTTTGGTATTCAATCCAATTTCCCAAACCACTCAGTCTACTGTCACCAGATCTTTCATACCGCCGGACCGTCATTCTAATCAAACGAATATCTCATTTTGTCGAGTCCTGCAGTTAAGGAAGGCTCTAGAATCCCCACGCGTCGAATAAAACGTTAATGAGTATATAATGGGAACGTATTCATATATATTACAGAAAATTATACATGCATTAAATAATTTCGGCATCCTGCTCGGCTCATACACTATATACATTCAGAAATAAACTTTTTAAACAAAACATTACTGATAGTCTCATAAGAATAAGTATTATTATTATTTGTGCTTTAGGGCTCGCCAACAACTTGACCATTACAGTCCTGACGTATCTATCCATAAAGATATATATAGTGTGCGTGCCCCATTGAACTTCTCAATTCTAATTCGTAACAAAAAGTCCAATATATTGCAATAAAAATACAAGAAAACAAAAATACTTCCACGAAATGATCGTAATATGTTATAATTATCCAACGCGATGACATATTTGAAAGATTAATCGGTTTAAATATATTTATCCTCACAACCTTACATAGTACACTCCTAAACAACATATTTGCGCATTCAAGTACATATTAAATGAATTATCTTCCACCTAAAACTCTATGCATTGACTTACAGGCTGGTCAAAAAAAGAAGCGCCTACAAGGCAAACCATATCTAAAACACGGTGCGACGTACAGAAATGCTGTTTAATAATATATTTGCAGAAATAACTAACCAATCAAAACGCTTTTATATATATTTTTAAAAATTTTCATTTTAAGAAACCGGAATTGTAGCGCCGTGAGTAAATGAGGTCGGTATGAGCTGTCCAGAAACAGGTTTCTATTTCCAATGCACTCAGTCATCTCTGAAGTTTGGTTTTGATGCATCAATTTGTTCGTGAATTACCGGAGGAACAAAATTTATCACTAAAATCTCAAAATAGCTCTCTTGGAGTAAATGCGAAAAGTTCCGGAAAAACTTTAATAACATTTTTTCGACGGAATACAATATTTTTTTTTTGTGGGGCTTTAGGGCTCGTCAACAGCGAGGTCATTAGAGCCCTTAAAACTTGTACAGGTAGGGAAAATGCAGTTACGCACTAGGGAGAGCCAACATGACTCTCCCCGCGTGTGGGACTCGCCGAAAGACTCAGCCATACCCACTAAAAACCCTCCTGCATTACAACTCAAAACACAAATTCCAACATATCACATGACTTTTACTAAAACATTTATAAAAAAAAGAGAGAAGAGGAAAATGAAAGATACCCTAGCCTTATAGCGTCGGGATCGAAAAGAACAAGAGGTGACCAAGGGAGGTCAGAAAAGAGAAAGGAAGGAGCATGGCACAAGTAAGTGGGAGCAATGCCAGACTCAGCTCGCGGCCCCGTGTTCGCCAAACACGTACTTACTAGATGTACGTCCCCTGGGGGAAGAGGAAAATGAAAGATACCCTAGCCCTAATAGCGTCGGGATCGAAAAGAACAAGAGGTGACCAAGGGAGGTCAGAAAAGAGAAAGGAAGGAGCATCGCACAAGTAAGTGGGAATACAATACTTCCCTTATACATTCTGTTTACTTGAAAAGTAAAAAAGATCTTGAATTCCTAATATATTAAAGGTTTGTTTAAATAAAGAATGATAGGAAAGAAGAAAAATGAAAGAAGGACGTAAACTTAAACCCTCCCGAGAAATTGTAGGACGATTCGCCATCCATTTTGAATTCAAGTAATTTACAAACATGATACACTTTATTGCGTGGAATTGTTGGTAAATCTCCAGCCACACCGATACTTATCCGTATTCTGGTAAATTTTCTGCAATCAATTAATAGGTGACGCACAGTCAAAGGAGCGCCACACTCTTCACATACGGGTAAACCACCAAGTTGCAAGAGATACCGATGAGTGAAACGACAATGTACTATGCGCAGGCGGGTTAGCCATAATCAAACCACGATCTTATAAATGCTCGATAAATCTGGAGCAAGGGAGATCGACACCTCATTCCGTGCTACTCAAACGTTTCAGAAGATTCACAGATTTCAATGGTCTAGCTGCCTACCACAAATTTTCAACTTCTAGGAATTTATGTAATGTTCGAATAAATATTAATAGTACTCACAAAAGTGGCTATTTATTGTAAAAAATGCAAGTTCATGACACAAACTAAGACACAATCGATCCACACGCTCGATGCAAGAAAAAAAAGAATATTGCCACAAGAGCAAGTGAAATGAATTGTCAATAGATTCAAGTTCAAAGAAATCCCAAAGAACTGCCAACACAGCTCGAGATACAGTTATTTCCCTTATGACGAAGTAAAAGTGTTGACTACACTGTGCACAAATGGTCTGTACAAACATCAAGCCAGTTATACTGGCATAAATCAATTAATAATTCATTGCCTAAAAAGCAGTTATACATTGCTTATGTCACATTGAGGACAACATACTAATTTACTATGTTTCCTTTTCTTGCGTTTCATCTTCTCTGAATGAAGTCATATAACTTTGAGTGTACGAGAGTGTTTGCCAATTATATTTTTTATCATGTATCATGTGTATTGTAAAACTAAATAATTCATTGAAACATGTTGTTCGATACACAATTCCGAAGAAAAAATGGCCAAAACTTCGATGTTTTGCAAAATTGTAAGTTATTATTTATGATCTAAACGCAATATTCAATCTTAATATAAATAAATCAACATTCGGTCAACGTAAAGCAAATCCAATTAATAACACGTAGAGAGGCGTACTTGAGAAACATTTCACGTTTGGAACATCGTGGGATTTTTACAATGGTGATATCAATAAAATGGATTGAGTAGATTTTTCAAACATTTGAATGAAGAGTTTCGTTGAAAAACCTAGTTTTTGTTTAAAAGGACATGTATCCAGCTCTTAGTAGAAGATGAGCAATTTTAATTATATTAATAAATAAATAATAAGAATATGTATTTAACATGATGTTTGTTCATTTGTAACAAATGTTAATTCATTAAGACACCCGTCAATATAAGTGATGAAAATCACCGTGTTTCAAGACTTAACATATATTTTTGTAACGTCAACCACTTGACAAAATCCCACCCCGCTAATTAAGTGCCATATTACGTGAGCCTTCTCTAATTGAAGCAGAACAAACTGACTGTTGGTGATTCATCATCAGGTCGCTCCGCCGCGGCGCGCTGTTCGGTTTCCTGTTCTTCCCCTGGGCGAGAGAGAGCCTCTTTGCGACAGTCACTCCACAGAGCAGCAACCCCTGTTGCTGGGTTTGCTTTCAATTCCACGCACCTACGTCTCCATCCGCAGTGGGCGCTCAACCGATCACCCCCTTCACTCTTCATCCCTTAACCCCTCACTACCCCAGCCCACTACCTTCACGGTGAACGTGAGTGGAGGCCCGGCGCGCACCGGCAGGCAGGTCACGTGACGCCCCGACTAATTGCCCGCTCTCTATAGGGCGAGTGGCGAACAACGAGGAAAAAAGGAAACAAACGACCTCTTCGATGTGTGCTAGTAAACGAGCGAAGAAGTGGGAGAGATGGAGAGAATGTTAAGATAAAAGAACAAACGGTACAAACATGTGAGACAAAAAAATCCTTTACATAAATTGAATTGATTTTGCCTAGAAATACCTAATATCAAAGAAATAAAATTATCACAAATATTATATTCTTTTGTGTCAGAAATATCAGAAACACACAACAATGAGTTGAATTTTTACTTTGGAAAGGAAAACAGGAATCGAAATCAAAATATTATTAATCTACAATATACTTTGTGTCATCTACGGCGTATTATCCATTCTTGTCTGCTTGTTTCTGAGGCAAGAATTTCCTTAAATATCGTCTTACGTATTTTGCACTTTACCAATGAACACTGGCACGCTAATGAATATCCCCGCGATTATTCAGCCACGCCAAATGGCGCTGCTTCATTTGGAGCCTTCTTGGTTAGTTTACATGTGGAAAACGTATAAATCATTTTATTAGTAATTTGAGTGTAGGAGACATCGTGTACATTTTCGAACATATTACCTTAAATGAATGCATAAAAAAATTATTTAATATATTAATTCAAGATGCTGTCAACATGTGATAAGATGATTTCTAAATATTTATCCAATTTCCTTAGTCTGGGAGTAGAGAAGTACTTTTCTCTGTAGTTGGATATCGGTGAGGCGATATTAGTATTCATTTTTAAGAATAAATAAAAGATGCAATATTTTACTAGTAGACAACACCACATCTTTCACTCATACTTTTCTCTATATTTGGATTTTATGAGCATGAAAATGTTCCTATTCATAAGTGCTCTTGGTCTATGTGGGTTTAGAGTGATAAAAATTGTTTGCCTTTCGGGTATAAAAAATCTACACAATACTCAATCACCAAAGTCCTGATATACATTACTGAAATTACCAAATAATATTCCTTAAGTTATCTGTTCGATTTGCGTACAGAACCCTCTTCTTGCACCATCCTCTTAATGTTCGCTCGGAAGCATTCGGACAGCGACTCGATTCTTTAGCTGAGTACAGGTGGAACAAGCTGTGACGACGCTGTAAGCAAGTCTTAACGAAGTTACAAGAATTAATTTGAAAGTTATGGATTTAAAAGAGAGGATGTTATTCAAATAAATCATAAGATCATGAATTTCTTAGATAACGAATCGTGAAAAACAACAAAAGTGATAAACGTATCTGGAAACGTAAGAAAAACAACTAGTCTCTCTCATTGAAATGTGGGTCATTAATATCACATCGAATAATAATATTAGAAATTAAGCTTCTTAATTGTTAACAAATAGATTTCCTTTTCCACACATCACTTTGAAATACCTAACTTGTCGTATCCATTGTAGAATTAATCCTATACTGAACCTAATTATGATTATTCGAAGGAAAGGATAACGACGACTACTATCACGTACATACTTCAATTTCTTATGTACTGCACAAAAGAGTATAATTTTTATCTAAGTACTCGTGTTTTTATAAAACCTTTTTATTTCACTCGTTCTTCAACGATTTTTCCGTCATTGCTAACACCATTAAACGTTTCTGTATTGTTAAGTGATAAGTTTTATACACAAAAAAGATTTATCACTACTTTTGATTTTTTTCATTAAATAATGAAATTATCTTCTTTAAATGTTTCAATTCTTTCTCTATCTGATATTTTTAAGTCTCTATTAATTCTGTTTGTTATGTCATTGTATTTTTACGCTAATACAGCATTCCATCGTAAATTGGCGCGATTCATCCCAAACGATACGTGTGAAATGAACGTAACATACACGTGATATTTGGAAAACCAGCGGCGCAAGACACAAAACCACATGTGGCAGTTTGTGGTGGGTGGGGATTCTGTCGAAATCGCTCACCAAATAAACGTCCAATTTTATTCGCTCACAATTGAAATACAAGCCATGTTACAAAATTCTATAACGAGAACACAGTTCTGAACGAGAACATTGTTCATTCGTATGAACATTTGCTCTAATGCAACTGAAAACTATTGGCATATCGTAGCTGAGAATCAATGATAATTCACTGAAACTTAATACAGACATTATAACGTAGGTAGGGCGATGAAGTATGAACAAATTAATAACAACATTTAGCATAATATTTTATAGCACAAAATACACCTTAATACATTCAATGACATAACATTTATAATAACTTTATTACGGGGTTAAAGCTGTAAAAAAAGATAAAACAAGATATCAAGAACGGTTCTTTGCCACGACCCTAGAAAGAATGATTCACGGAATGCACAAATGGAATCTTTTACGACAAAATACTCCCGTTCCTAATCATTTTAACCACAAATAATTGCAGTGAGGTAATTTACAAACATATTAAAATAACCCACATTTAAATGTACATCACGGAGCTACATGCACAAAAATTTCAATATAAAGAAAAATACACGAAAAGGATGAATTCTGTAAACTGATATTTTATGTAAATTTATCATCTGTCACGTAATTGTTTTACATCATATATCATGTGTGTGATCTGCAAACACTTTTTTCTATTATGATGGTTTGATTTTCAATGTGTTTTTTTTTTGGTGGGGCTTTAGGGCTCGTCAACATCGAGGTCATTAGAGCCCATGCAAGTAGGGAAAAATGCAGTTTCGCACCATAGAGAAGAGCCGTAATGACTCTTCCCCGTGTGTGGGACTCGCCGAAAATCTCGACCATACCCACTAAAAAACCCTCCTGAATTCAAGAAATATCTAAATAGAAAGATGAAAGAAAAGAAAACAGAATACCAATACATTTCGCAAAAAAGGAAAACAATTTTTTTTAATATTATATTTTCGAATTACAGAAACGAACGATGAAAACAAAGAAGACAGTAAAGATGAAAAGAGAATGAAAATTTTAAACCCTCCCGAGAACTTGTGGGAGGAGCCCCGATCTACTCATAAAATTCAATAGTTTATTAACATTAACCGTTTCATTTCCGAGAATTGTTGGTAAATCTGCAGCCAGACCAATTTGTCTCCGTATACTTGAGTATCTTCTGCAATCAATGTGTATTGTTACTCATACAGTAATTCGAACAATGATGTCGTAAACAAACAAATTAATTGATATGACGAGTAAGAACACTTGAAGGTACTATTTTGCTCGCACCTTCGACTACCGCGGTTGGTTACTTCCAGTCACTTCAACGGTTACTTTTACAGTTACACATACAACAAACCATTTTTGTACAGGTAGGGTAAATGCTGTTACGCACTACGGAGACACAACATGACTCTCCCCGTGTGTGGGACTCGCCAAATGGCTCGACCATACCCAATAAAACCCTTCCTGAAATACGATATATGGAAACACTAAATAGACAGGAAAAAATAGACAGCCGTGTTCTAAACATTATAAAAAATAGAATCAGAACAGAGAAAAGTAAAATGAGAGAGAGAGAAAATGTAAATTTAAAGAAAAGAAAAAAGAAAGAGGATGTTAGTCCAAATCCTTCGGAGAACTTGTGGGAGGAGCCCCGATTCATTTATGGATTTCAGTTATGACATACAAATGAAGGTCAGAAACTGTGCCATATGGCCACATTCTTGAAGAAATCTAAAAAAGTATTTAATTTTGCCTAACGCAAATAGGAAGTATAACGTCAAATCTGTCAAGTAGATTGTGTCTCCGTCGACTGGTGCTATATGAGACACTCCAAAAGAAAGTTTTCCACAGTAAGTGTTGTGTTGAGAGTCTCACAAAACACTAATTGAGTCACTGCATAGAAACACACGTCGTATTGATGATAGCTGAATGAACTTAAGTACCTCAAGGATTGCATATTTCTCCGCAGTGTACACGCCGAAAAAGGAATGGAGGCGGAAAGAACGGGTGGCACTATGGCAGTGGAAAGCACCATGGAAATCATTCACAGATGAGTCATCAGTGTATATGAACATATGATCCAAATACAAAGTTTTCCGTTCTCCGGAGTGATGCTAGTACACAGCAACAGGAGTGTCCTGCTTTAAAAGTTTGGATTGTCGAAAGTCAGTGGTTGGTTCCATGAGGGGTCAAGTTGGGGTGAGAGAGTGTAAGTATTTCAGCAGAAGTAGGAGTATGTCATTTTCCTCCAGCAGATTTCTAATAGGGTGATCTGCAAAACTCATCGGTGTACTCTAAGTTCCAAGTACAATATCACATCTTCTATTTAAGGATGGTTCGTAAGTGTCTACCAGTAAAACTTTTATACGACTGGTGCGATAGACTAGTTGCAATGCGATGAATACTATTAAGGGGCTGAGTGAAGATGGTGGAGCAGAGGCGTATACAATACAACCAAAATTTAATACTGACCGAAGTAGACTTTTATTTTTCAATTTCCATTTCAATAGGGCGCTATATTTACAAAAATTATTATTTAGTACGAATGCGTGGCGAGGTTTTTGCCTGTACGCCTTTAAAGAGCCGTGGGCTGTGCATACGATGCCCTGGTATTCAATCTCATTGAATGGGTAGTTGCAGTTTTAATTTTGCCAATCTTTGTTTTTGAACTTAAAATGATTATAATTTTATTTATATTGTATTTGTATCGTAATAGTATTTTTTAGCATCCTTTAGTGCTTCTTTGATATTGTTTTATTTAGTTGTAAAATATATTTTAAGTATACTGCAACTATCGATTCAATGAGTACCGTTGGGAACCACGGGAAACCAACGGTCAGGACACGAATATATACAATTAATATAAAAATATTTACAACAGATACTTAAATAAGAGAAATAAATTATAATGTAATATATACAAGTTTTGCCATAGAAATAAAGATTAAAACAAAATTCAATTATTTACAATACTAAAAAGACATAATTGATAATGCCTTGGAATGTCTTCTCAACAAGTCTCCACCTGAAACAAAAGAAAAAGACGAAACGGCAGAATCACGGTTCATTTGAATCAGTGGTTTCAGCGCATATTACTCTTTCTCTCATCTCTCTCACATAGCTTAGGAACTGACCCAGGGATTGCACTACAGTTACTCTATTGTCCCTCAAATCTACGGTAATGTGATAATTTTGTTATGCACCAACTTGGATAAAAGTTCGTTTTTGATCTGTTTTCGGGCATGTTAGTAAAATGTAAATCCATTCCTCATTTTGTTCGCCGAAAAGTGGGCAAATAAGAGTCTCGATCCCCCCTCAGTTTTCTTAATTTCCACCCTCCTACGCGAAACCATCCGTAACCCGATCGTTCTTTTGATTTGAGACAGTCAGTGTATGGTTTTCTACCCCATTGTCCAGCTACTAAGGTTTGCACGATAAGTGATCTCTTTTCCAGTCTGTTAGTTTCTATTTCACGACGGTATAAGTCTTGGAGTTTTCTCTTAATATATTTAGATCGTTTAACGACGGACTATTCTGACACCCAAAAGTGATTCCTGCTTTATGAATTAAATTTTTAATTTGCCTGTCCCATTTTCCCTCTGTGTTTACAATGGTAAAACTGAGTTGCAAGTGGGTTACTGGTGCCTGCCCTTATCGGTTGACAATATTTAATTGCTCTTAATTGGAGTTAGTTCAATGGGAAGCAACAAGAATTCCCATAAAATGCCATTGATTGCTGTGCATTAAGCAATGCCCGTTACTATTTTAAGATATTTCGTTTGAAGCAAGTTTAAAATATCGTTATTCCCCGCGCCCCATATTTCCGCTCCGTACGCTATTCCCGGGATGTGTAGAGATTGAAACATTTTATCCACAAGTCTTGGTGAAATTTCAGGAGTTGTAATTTTTGATTTTGTTAATGTACTTAAAATGTATTTGCCTTTTCGTCGAGCTTTCTCCGTGTGTTACGTTCATGCAGATGGTTACTCCAAAATATATGTATTCTTTAACATTTTCTAGCGTTTCTCGTTTATACGACCAAATTTCATTATTACTGTAGACCCATCCATTTTGAAATATCATGGTTATTGTCTTATTAATGTTAACTTTTAGTTTTGTTTCTTCGGAGAAAATTTCTAATTCATCTAAACTTCTTTGTAAACCTGCTAGTGTTTTTGAGAAAATAATCAAGTCGTCGGTAAAAAGGAGTGCTGGTATTGAGATATTCTCATCTCCGACCCTGGGTGCGTCTGCATTTACTGTGGCTAGTCTATCTACGAGCTCATCTATGAATAGTATGAAGAGAAGTAGGGAAAGTACGCAACCTTCATTTACACCTCTTTCCACAGAGAATGTATCTGTTACACAATCTAATTCTAATCTCATGCATGCCGTGTCTGATTTATACATCCTTTGAAGGGTACATCCATTTTTAGGAATTTTGTGGAGATTCCTTTACTTTCTAGAATATACCAAAGTATTTCCCTATTAACAGTATCGAATGTTTTTTCAAAATCCACAAAAGCACTAAATAGCTTACCTTTTTTCACGGAAGTTGCTTTTTCCGCCATTGTGGCAGTTATAAAAATGTTTTCTAATGTACTATAGTTATTTCTGAATCCTGCTTGCAATGCTGTCACTTTTAATTTTTGGGAGATAAATTTGAATTATATTGAGAGAACGTTTTGATTTAAAACTAGCACTTAAAATACACTCATTATATTGGTCGGCCATTTTGTCTATCGGCCAATCACCAGATCCGTTAGTGATAACATTCTGTTCTGTTTACCGTCGTTGATGTGAGTTCGTCACTAAAACTTATATAATAAAAACTGCGCTTTCTCTGTGAAATCTTCCTTTTTGTTTAGACTAAAAACCTCAACAGTTTTAGACCAGTAGAAAGTTTCGTTTTGAGGAGAAATTCGTGACGGAAAAGTGAAATAAAACCCTAAAAAACAGTGCGTGTAATTTTGTCGCTACCAGATCGTAAGTAACATCACTTCTTCCTTCGACATGACTTCGAAACAAGATGATGACGTTTCTCACATTGAAAGATTGAGTGGCGTAAATAATTTTCACGTATGGAAACTACAAATAGGCGTCGTATTTCAGTCCGCCGGTCTTGGCGAGTTTGTGACGGGAGTTATCAAACTCGAAGACTTGACTGTCGATAAGGACAAAAAAGAGTTCATTCTAAAGGATGCTCGTGCTAAAAAAGCGATATTGACCTCGGTTAATAACACAGTTTTGTGTCACATAATATATTGTAAAACCTCAAAGGAAATGATGGACAAAATAACCACGGTGTACGATCGTAAAATTATGACCAGGTCAATGAACTTCTACAGACATCTTACTCGCAAAAGTACGACAAATCGCGTCATATGGCGGAAAATATCAATACAGTTCAGAATCTAGCTTTCCCCGTGAATGCTCCTCAGTAGAATGTCACAGATGAGATGGTCATTTCAAAACATTTTGTCCATGTTGCCACCTGAATATGCTAATTTTCGTACAGCTTGGGGATCTGTTTTTAAGACTGAACGTACGATGGATAATTTCATGACAAGACTTTTTGTCGAAGAAAAGATTATCGGAAAACCTAAAATCACCGAAAATGTTGCTTTTCAAACCTCTGAAAAAAAAAGTCACAAGAAGACTGAGAATTCCCCAAAATGCTTCAAGTGTAAACAGTCAGGACATTTTAAAAATTCGTGTCCAATGAATAAATCCAAAGAAGACTCCAATGATGCCAAAGAAAAGTGTAAATATTGCAAAAAGACCAATCACAAATATGAAAGATGCTTCTTTACATGAAAAAAGGGAGAAAAATTCTACCAGCAACAAAGTTGCTTATTTTACTCAAAAACCTGAAACTTTTGACACCTGTGAATTGAAATTTTACGTAGACAGTGGATCTTTGTCTCACATGATGAATCAACCCTCTATTTTGACAAATTGTAAAATTGAAAAATATGAAGTTAAAATTGCCAAGAAAAATCAGTACCTACGTTCTACTGGTATTTTAACTTTTGATGTCAAAGAATGCATTCTACAAGACGTAATACTTACTCCTTCTCTCGACAGCAACCTAATATCAGTTGGTGCAATAACAAGAAAAGGTTGGAAAGTACTTTTTCGCAACGAAAAAGTGATGATTTCCAAAAACGGTCATGTACTTGATCGGGAATACAAGTAAATGGTTTGTATGCTATAAACCTTACTCCTGAAACCCCTGAAAAATTATCATATTTTCAAGCCAAGAAGAAAAATGCGACTTACTGGCACAGAGTTCTCGGACATTTTAGCTATAAAAATTTGGAAAAACTACACAAAGAAAATGATTTGGGAATTTCTGATAATGATGTAAAAAGGGCAGAAAATACTTGCGAAATTTGCCTAAAACCCAAACAGACCCGTTTTCCGTTTAATACAAAACGAACAAGAACCACCAGACCTCTATAAATTATACATACCGATATTTGCCAAATTGAAAAACCTACGTGGGATGGATACTCCTACATATTAACGTTCCAAGACGATTTTACATGCTTTAAGCAAATTTATTTACTTAAGAAAAAATCAGATACAGCTGAAACTTAAAAAGAATGTGTAGCAGAAGTCGAATCAAAATGGACTTTGTCTGTTTATAAAATTCGCGCAGATAATGGGGGAGAATTCGCGAATGAAAACCTGAAGAATTGGGCACAACCTAGAGGAACCATCTTTGATTTTACCATTCTGTATACTCATCAGTTGAACGCTAAAGCCGAACGGTTGAACCGCTCTTTGTTGGATAAGACCAGTCACTTCCCTATGACTCACGTTTACCTGTTGATATGTGGGGTGAGTGTTCAAGAGTTGCATGCTATATATTGAATAGAAGCGTAACACAAAGCCTCTTAGCGTCAAAAACACCGTACGAGATGTAGTTCGAAAAGAAACCCGACTACAGTAAAATGCACCTTTTTGGATTCACTGCTCATGATAAAATACTCACCACACTTAAGAAACTGGATAGTCGAAGTAAGAAGTATCTCCATGTTGGGTATTCACTGAATGGATACAGCTTGTGGGATGAAAATGCTCGAAATATCATTTACGCTCGAGACATTATTTTTATGACCAGATTCCTGAAACTAAAACTGATAACAACTACGATGACGTCACCATTGTTCTGGAAATTGAAGAGAACCCAGAAGAAACTGCAGACTCGTCCTCGTCTGCAACTCAAGAATGGAACGTCCAGAACAACACAAGATCTAACACCGACAGTGAAGATGACCCAAACGTTCAACCTGAAGTAGACGAGTTGAATGAGGCCAATTTTGAAGACGCCGAATCTGCAGACGGAGATGAGGAAGTACTTGGTCGAGGACATCGTACCAAACAACCTCCCAAGTATCTACAGGATTATGTGCTGCTAACATACCAGGAATCAATAAATAGTCCGAATTCAAGCAATTCGAAGAAGGAAATCAACAGCGAGAAGACTTCTCTTAGGAAAAATGATGTTTTTAAATTTATACCTGCAAAAGACGCGAAAGACAAGAAACTCCTTAGTAGCAGATGGGTATTTAGACAAAAGGACAATGGAAAATTCAAGGCAAGACTAGTTGTGAGAGGGTGTGAACAACGCGAAAGGGACTATTATGAAACCTTCAGCCCAGTTGTGAACACAAGTATCCCCGCTCTTCCTAACACAAAATTTTCCAATGGTGATCGCTGAAATGTGCCCAAAGTTTACGGGGATGAGTTACAACGGAATTGTAGTTTTCGTGTGTGATGCGTCAGTGTGCGGTCAAACGTGATACTTTGCGGAGTCAACGAAAGGAAGACGTTCGCATTCAAGAAAAAGACCTGGATCATTATTTGTCACATTTTGTCGTATGCGCTTGTTTTTTGGAAATTTTATTTTCGTGGAAACAGGGTTTTTGGTCTTTTTTGTGATTAGTTTTGCTATTAGAATAATTTTTGGCGTTATTGACTTCTTCTTTTCTTTGAGATTTCTTTTTCACTCGTCCCTAAACTGCATTCTTTCGGACTTTCTCCCCTTGTGAATTACTTGGATCTTACGAAGTGAAACTAATAGGGATTCCAGATCACTTCACTTACCAGCAAATATATACTCTCAAATTTAGTCGTACATTTGAAGACTTCCATTGCACCGCCCAGCGGGTGTAATATTTGCTGCAGGAAAATGACGTAATCTTTCCTCCCTTGATGAAACACCCATATTCCCTCACCCCCATAGTCCCTAACGCAACCCACCACAATGCAACTTGACTGTATTAATGCTCTGCGGCCAGTGTCCCCGCTCTACAGTTGTGATATTCTGACTCTGGCTATTCAGAATCTAATAATCCGTCTAGCAGTTCAAAATTTTGAAACAGACTTTTGAGTTCCTGGGCATGTGGGTGTTATTGGTAACGAAGAAGCTGATGAGGCAGCGAAGCGGGAAATGCATAAAGCAGTACCTGACATTTCTACTGTTCCCACGTCAGACGTAAAGCTTGCAATAAGATCGTCTATTCTTAAGACATGGCGTGCAGAATGGGAAAATTTCACCTTCACCCTGAGAAAGATAAAATACTTCGTTAATACCTGGTTGTTATAAAGCTTCAAAATAGCTTGAGAGTACAAATTAATCAGAATACGATTACAACAAAAATTCCAAACTCTGAAATGTCAACCCACATTTCCCATTTTTATTTCATTATGTTATTCAAATTCCTTCACGTGGTATTGGGGGATCTATTCTATATATTTTGCATCACAGTCCTGGGAATGTACTGAATAAATAACATTTTTATATATTATATGATTATATACAAAATAATATTATTAACACTGAAATATTATATACCAATAAATAACATCTGAAGGTTTCCGAAACGTTGGCAATGTAATAATATTGTATTTCTTGTACGTGCCAAGATCTCAAATAATTTAATGAACAATACATGTATAGTCTAGAATCCTTAATATGTATAATTGTAGTTCTCTCAATCTAGAACGAGGCAACAGCGCGTTTCGATAAGAGACGTGGCAGTGTTCTTAAGTGGAGTGAGAGCCAGCAGTCAGTTAACAGCAGCCATCCATTACCTAATTGGCTTCACAGCACCCAGACTCCCCTGCTCCCGTCACTTCTCGTTCCAACGCAACACATCAAGGCTCTTCTCCAACGCCTCTGTCCCTCCACATTGCTCCACCTGGGAGAACTCTTTCACAAGGCAGCGGATCACGGAGACTACAACGAAACAACGATGGCTCTGCGGGTCGAAACGATCGTTCTCAAAGGCCAACGACGGAGAGAGCGAGTAGTTTGCGGTCCCGCCGCATCTGGCGCTGCGATCACGGATGTAGAGCCAGAACGTGGCCGAAATCTCGGATTATTTTAAATGCAAAATGGAAGGGGATCAGGCATCAATTGCTCTCGTTGAGGTAGATTACATCATTCAAATAAGAACATATTTTTTACAAAAAACTTGTTCGGAAGCACGTGCTCCCGTTCTGTAAATACCCTGTCTATGATCAATGAGAGCAACCTATCAGTGAAAACGTTAACTGAAATTCCTTCCCAATTTTTTTTTGGAAACTGCGTCAACAGGAAAAGCTGTACGAAGTTGCGTGAACAGGTGAAAACGTTAACGACGTGTATCTGAATACTTGATACGTAGGAAGATGTAGTACATCATATCGATACAAGTTCCACGCTTCAAACCGCAGTTGGCACTCAGCAGTCCTGGCCTTCACGATTCATGTCAATAGATATGGTACCCATCTGTAAGGTTTCTGAATTTGGTCATGGGTGCTTTACGGCGGTAACGGTACAGGTTAAACATCGACCAGTACAAAAATATATTTTCACTCTTATTGGATATTGCTTCTCAGCTTAGGTGATGGATTTTTCAGAAAGTGTTCAAGGAAGTTCCACTACTGGTATTTTCCGGCTCCTTGAGGCGACGTTCCCAGGAGCTATACTTTAGACTTCAGAAAGTTTGCACTTTTCAGGAATATTTTGTAGGTTGTTTTCCATGTATTTGATTACTCGCTACTCTGGCTCCGATAATAACAGCAATATCGTGTGGAACAGAAACATTCAAAAGAAGACACTCTTTGTTCTTATTAACCAGAACTATATCAATTTAAGTTGGTGTAATTGTCCTGTCTGTAAACACAGAGAAAGAATCACAATATTACTGCAAAAAAAGACAGCTAGTTAATTATAAAAAACGATTTTTATTCATGTCATAGGTGTCTTGTTTACGAATAGAAAGTCATAAATTTGCGAACTAATATGTGAATTCATTTACACTTTTGATTACCATTTATCTCGTAACTATGAATATGAGATAATTTCGAAGGATTGATATCGGATGATCCCAAAGAATCGAAAGGTTTCTAAATCATTGCTCTTCCCATCCCCTAATTCAATATTTTCTGTGGGGACTTACGGCTCGTCGACATCATTAAATAATTAAAATTTTGTACAGGTATGGGTAATGGAGTTACGCAACACGAAGGGCCAACATGACTCTCCCCGCGTGTGAGACTCACCGAACGTCTCAACCATACCCACTAAACACCCTCCTGAATTACAATATACCCAAACATATTAAAATCCAAACCCTCCCGAGAACTTGTGGAAGGAGCCCCGTTTTATGTATGTATTTGACAAAACGCATACGAAAAAATATCAAATACGGTTCCAGAGGCCACATTCCTGAAGGAAACTAAAAAGACGAATCAAAATCGGTTCATTTTTACCCAGCATAACGTTCAAACTGTTCAATAGATTGTCGTCGTCGGCTGGTATCATAGTTAAGACACTTCAGAAGAAAATGTTCCACGGTAAGTGTAGTATTGCAAGTTTCACAGACGGGGGGAGGATCACCGCGTAAGAGATGACCATGGGTAAGATAGCAGTGGCCAATGCGAAGACGTGTAAGGATTACTTCTTCACGTCTGTTCGCATGGGATGGGGACACCCAGGTCTTAACGGAGACTTCTAAATTTCTCAGCTTGAAGGCGTACTTTGCCATTCGGCTTGCCATGTCAAAAAAGAAAAGAAAAAGATTTTAACCTTTGAATCTGACGTAGGAACAGTTAAAAGGTCAAGGACTGCCCTCTGCGTTCCCCACTTCTCTACCTAAACAGTTTCTTCATTACCCATAATACCCATGTGCACAAGCAACCAACAAAGTACTATTTCAAAATTTTGAACTACTAGACGGCTTATTAGATTCTGAATAGTCAACGTAAGGGTGTCAGAAGTTTACAGTGAAAACACTGACCACAGTGCACTAATAGAGTCACTGCAGAGAAAGCACACGACGTATTGAAGATAGGTGAATGAACTTCAGCACCTCAAGGATTGCAAATTTTTCAGCTGTGTACACGCTGTAAAAGGAATGGAAGCGGAAAGATCGGGTGGAACTATGGCACTGGAAAGCAGCACCAACGGAATTACATGTCGCCTAGCCATCAGTGTAGATGAACATATGATCGAAATAGAGGTTTTTTAGTTTTCCGAAGTGCTGTTGGTACACACAAGCAGGAGTGTCTTCCTTTAAACATCGACTTTTGGCTGTCTAAACTTTCAGTTCCATGAAGAACAAAGGTGGTGTTAGAGAGTGCAGGTATTTCACTGGAGGAGCCACTGTAATGACGTTTTTCTCTAGCAGCTGTTTAAAACGGACACACGCTTGACGAGGTAACGAAGGTCTTGCAGCGGAAGATGAAACAAATTTTTGAATTTAGGAGTTGCCGAGTGAGGGGATTTGATACAACAATAAGTTTCACTCCGTAAGATTCAAGTAGAAAATCACGTCTCTTGTTTAAAGATATTTCACCGGCGTCTACAATTTTTTTTTTTTATGTGGGGCTTCACGGCTCACGTAGACATCAACGGTCATTGGAGCCCGAAAAACTTGTAGAGGTAGGGAAAATGCAGTTACGCACTAAGGAGAGCCAACATGACTCCCCCCGCGTGTGGGACTCGTCGAATGATTCAACCCTACCCACTATAAACCCTCCTGAGTTACAATAGATCCAAAGATAAATCTAAAAATAAGGAAAAAATAGCATGAAAGCATTCTAAAAATCGAAATAAAGAAAAGAATAAATTTCGAGAAAAAATAAACGAAATTAAATTTAGACAAATTTAAATCCTAACCCTCCCGAGAAATTGTGGGAGGAGCCCCGATTCGTTTATGGATTTGAGTAAAAACATACGAAGATAGATCAGATACTGTTCCAGAGGCCGATTTCCTGAAGGAATCTAAAAACGCGCATTAAAATCAGTTCATTTTGTCCCAACATAACGTTCAAATTGTTCGGTAGATTGTGTCGCCGTCGGCTGGTACTAAATTTGAGACACTCCAGAAGAAAGTGTTCCACGGTAAGAGTTTTGTTACAAGTTTCACAGACGGGGGGAGGTTCACCGCGTAAGAGATGACCATGGGTAAGATAGCAGTGGCCAATACGAAGGCGTGTAAGGATTACTTCTTCACGTCTGTTCGCACGGGATGATGACACCCAGGTCTTAATGGAGTCTTTTACCTTTCTCAGCTTGAAGGCGCGAGTTTCCCATTCGGCTTCCCATGTCCCAAGAAGAGACGATCTTATTGCAACCTTTGAATCTGACGTAGGAACAGATAAGAGGTCAAGGACTGTCCTCTGGGTTCCCCACTTCGCTGCCTCATCAGCTTCTTCGTTACCCATAATACCCACGTGCCCAGGAACCCAACAAAGAACTATTTCAAAATTTCTAGACACTAGATGGCTTATTAGATTCTGAATTGTCAGCGTAAGGGTGTCAGAAGTGTACAGTGAAGACACTGACCACAGAGCACTAATAGAATCACTGCAGAGAACCACACGCCGTATTGAAGATAGCTGAATGAACTTCAGCGCCTCAAGGATTGCAAATTTCTCAGCAGTGTACACGCTGCAAAAGGAATGGAGGCGAAAAGAACGGGTGGCCCTATCGCAGTGGAAAGCAGCACCAACAGAATTATTCATTGCTGAGCCATCAGTGTATATGAACATGTGATCCAAATAGAGGTTTCTTAGTTCTCCAAAGTGCTGTTGAAACACAACAGCTGGAGTGTCTTGCTTTGAAAGGTGAGATAGCCGAAAGTCAATGGTTGGTTGCATGAGGGACCAAGGTGGTGTGAGAAAGTGTGGGTATTTCACTGGGGGAGGTAGTGTGATAAAATTTTCATCTAGCAGTTTTTTAAACCGAACACCCGCTGGGCGGGGTAACGAAGGTCTTGCAGCGAAAGATGTAATAAATTTCGGCGAATGAAGGTGTTGCCGAGTGGGGTGACTTGAAATCCCCATCAGTTTCACTCCGTAAGATCCAAGTAGAATGTCACGTCTCCTGTTAAGAGATGGTTCGCCAGCGTCTACTAGTAAGCATTCTATGCGACTAGTGCGGAAAGCACCAGTTGCAATACGAACTCCTGCATGATGGATACTGTTAAGGGTCCTGAGTTTCGACGGTGATGCGGAAGCGTATACAATCCTGCCATAATCTAATACAGATCGAACGAGACTTCAATACAGACGAAGAAGGCAGNAAGGCAAGTGCGGTCTGCGCCCCATGATGATGCGCTTAAGCAGCGAAGGAGATTGAGGGAAGAATTACACCGGGATTGTAGATTTCGGATGTGATTGCGCCAAGTTAGTGTGCGGTCGAATGTGAGACCCAGGAATTTTGCGGAGTCAACGAAGGGCAGACGTTGGCCCCCAAGAAAAAGATTTGGATCATTATGGAGATGGTATATCCTACAAAAATGCATGCAGCATGACTTGGATACAGAAAAACTAAAACCGGTAGACATGCTCCACTCGTGTAAATGGTTTAAAACCAATTGCAGTTGCCTCTCGATGACTGAGATGCTTCTAGACGAACAATAGATGGCGAAGTCGTCAACAAAGAGAGACGCATGTACCGGTTCTCGAACCAATGACGCAATGCTATTTATGGCTATGGCAAAAAGTGACGCTCGAGATTGAACCCTGTGGGACACCATTATCCAAAGGATGACTCGATGACAAATAAGTACCGAGGCGAACGCGGAAAGAGCGTTGCGATAGGAAGCTCTCCAGGAACAGAGGAAGACAACCACGGAATTCCCACGTATGCAATGTGCGTAAGATTCCGTATCTCCAGGTTGTATCATAAGCCTTGTCCAAGTCAAAAAATACAGCCACGAGGTGTTCCCTTAATACAAAAGCTGATGAGATGGTAGATGACAACGCAATAAGGTGGTCTAGCGTTGACCGCTGTTTTCTGAAACCACATTGGATAGTGGACAGAAGGTTCCGCGATTCCAGAGACCAAACAAGGCGACGATTTATCATTTTTTCTAACAATTTGCAAACGCAGCTTGTCAGAGAAATCGGTCGAAAGTGTGACGGGTTCGAACGATCTTTGCCCTCCTTCGGAAGTGGAATGATTATGGCCTCACGCCATTGAGCAGGGACGGTATGCTCAGTCCAAATAAAGTTATATAACTTCAGAAGGAATTTTATGCCTATCTCTGGAAGGTGTTTTAGCATCGCATTATGTATTTGATCAGGACCAGGGGCTGTATCTTTCAAAGACGCAAGGGCAGAGGTCAGTTCCGTCATTGAGAAAGGAATGTTGTATTCCTCGTCTCTGGAACTGGAGAAATCCAAACAACACTTTTCCGCGCGAGCTTTCTGCTGAAGAAATGTTGGAGAAAAACCGGAGGAGTTAGAGACTCTTTCGTAGTGAGATGCAAGTTCCTCTGCGATGACTTCGGGTGAAGTTTCGACCCGTCCATTGATATTGAGACCAGGGATGGTAAATGAGGACCACGTACCTTGGATCTTCCGAACTTTCTGCCATACGACTGATGATGGAGTACGGCTAGTAAGAGATGAAATGTAAGCCTTCCAGGAGGAAGACTTACTTTCTCGAAGAGTTCGTTTTGCTTTGGCTCTGCACCTTTTAAACTCAATGAGATTATCAACAGTGGGATACTTGGCTAGTCGCGTTAAAGCTTTCTTTCTAGCGCTGACCGCTTTAGCGCAATACGAATTCCACCATGGAACAGAGCAATGTCTCGGATTACGTGACGATTTTGGGACGGCAACGTCAGCAGCTTTTAAAACCGCGTGGATGAAATGGGTTGCCGTAGCATCCACATTGGCGAA
>NNCF01126098.1:59115-74605 GCA_002313205.1 Laupala kohalensis | reverse complement strand
GGTTTTTCGGGGTTGAGGGGAGCGAGTTCTCCGCCGAGGACGACTCCGAGATTGTACTCGGGGAGATTGCTTCTTCTTCGGTGTCACTTTCAGGGTGTTGGTTGATGTTGATGTTAAAGTTGAGACAGATGCTGAGTTTTTCTTGGGTGGTGCCTTGTATTTTGTAGATATGAGGATTTTGCACCCCAGAAATTCGTATTTTAAGGCAGTGGAATCAANGAATCACACATCTTGGGTTTGACAATGTTTGCCAAAACCACCTGACAGCCAAAAGAAACTGTAGATGGTTTCGGTGCGGTGACTGCTGCTGCGAAAGATTTATTCATGTTTATCGGATTTTTGATAAGGTACCGTCGTCTGGCCTCCGGGAAAGACACTTTTTCCGTAACGCGGATTCTTTGAATGTCTTTCTCCATGATGTATTTTGCGCATTTGTTTGAATTGGAAGGATGGCTTTCCTTACAATTCACGCAGCACGGAGGTGACGAGCAATCTGACTCGTGCGACGGCTATCCACAAATAAAACATACTTCGCAGGGTGACTTGCACCGGTCTACGGTGTGACCGAATCTCTGGCACTTAAAGCAGCGCAGAGGGTTCGGTACATATTGCCGCACTCGCAGGGTGTAAAAACCGCAGGATATTGATTCCGGTAACGAAGGCTTGTCAAATGANACTCCGGTAATGAAGGCTTGTCAAACGACAGAACCAGTGTGGAGGTGGGGACTAGCTTTCCCAACACCTTCCTCTTAACTCTGTGGATGTTTACCACGCCTTGGGGCTCAAAGAATGCTTTGAGGCCTTCATCTGANGAATGCTTTGAGGTCTTCATCTGATTCATGTGCAAAGTCTTCGTGGTTTACGACGCCCTTGCACATGTTCAGGACAGGGTGTATTAACGTCTTTATTTTAAGACCTGAAATATCTGTCAATTTCAAAATACTTTCAATCTGCTTGTCTGTACGTGCTTCCAACAGAATTTCACCATTCCGCTGGCGCACGACAGACTGAAGTTTTCCGATGTTATCGTCAATTGCCTTCGCAAGACGAACTGAACTAATTGATTTAAAGGTCCTGTCTTCCTCTATACATTTCATTAATAGGAAGCGAGGCTTTGTTGGCCGGTCGCTATCCTTACAAAAGAAACTGTGGAGATCCACAGATTCGCCGACTAATCGCCTCTTCCTAGAGGAAGAGGGCAAAAGGGGGGGAGGGAGAGGGGGGGCTTTAGTTTCCATATGAATGGTTTTTAATTTTCATCCCCGTGTTCCCCACCCACCACGGAGTCCAACGAGGGGACACCCCACTGGGGTGCCAGGGTTGACACGGGGATATAGAGGGGGCACACAGGGTTCTTTAAGCAAGGTTGCTCCAACGCCGCCGACCAGCGAGAAGGACCCCCTGCGCGACCACTCTCACCCTGGAGTTCAGTCGAAGACCTAGTCCGAGCCGATTGGTCGGGGGTGGGTTAGCCCCCGATCGCCCGATTAGAAGAGGCCGAGGCCAAAGCGAGCGTATTGGGGCGCATCTAGAGTGCACGCAGAAGTTCCTCAACTCACCAGGATTCTCATTCCCTCCGACACGGGTCGCCATGCACGGCAAAACACATGGGTGAGCGTTCAGCACACAGAGAAGGCCAGTAAGGAAGATGAAAGCGATGAAAGTGAAAAAAATAGGTAATTAGAAAGGAAAAGTACATAGAAAGAAACACTTGAGAGCCTTCTCTGTATCCCACCGTCAGGACGTGGACCGGCTCACACCGACGGCCCGGCGTCTACAAGTAAGCATTCTATTCGACTAGTACGGAAAACACCAGTAGCAAGGCGGAATACTGCGTGACACTGTTAAGTGTTCTGAATGTCGACGGTGATGCGAAAGCGTATACATTACTGACGTAATCTAATACAGAACAAAAAAGACTGCTATACTTTTTTTTAAAAAAATGGGGCACTAGGGCTCGTCAACATCGAGGTCATTAGAGCCCATGCAAGTAGGGAAAAATGCAGTTTCGCACCATAGAGAAGAGCCGAAATGACTCATCCCCGTGTGTGGGACTCACCGAATATCTCGACCATACCCACGAGAAAACCCTCCTGAAATATACAAATATCTAAATTGAAAGATGAAAGGAAATAAAACAGAATACCAATACATTATTTCACATAAAAAGGAAAACAATTTTTAAATATTATATTTTCGAATTACAGAAACGAACGATGAAAACAAAGAAGACAGTAAAGGTGACAAGAGTTGTAAGGTTCCCAGTTGGTGGAACGAAAGTCAAATATGTGCTCTCTGCTGTTTCCCTCTTTCTCGCGAAATCAGGATCGCAGTTTGCTGTAGATGTTAGGTCAGCAAAGTATTTAGCCATTGCTGTTGCCATTTCTCTGTTGTTGGTGAGAACCCGACACTGATAATTGAGTGCAGATATTGGGACTCGAGAATACCTTCCAGATATCTTTCGGATTGACTCCTATACTTTAGTGGGCGACGTTGTTCTCTTAATGGTGCTTAGAAACTCTTTCCAGGAGGTGGATCTGGATTCTTTGATAGTTCTGCGCGCTTTTGCTCTAGCAATCCGATATGCGGCGAGGTTTTACGGAGATGGACTAGCCTTAAATCTCCGCAATGCTCTTCGTCTTGCCCGAATGGCGGAGTGACATGCGTCGTTCTACCAGGTGACATGAGGTCTTCGCGGAAAAATGGATGTTTTCGGAATGGATTCTTCAGTGGCGTGATGAATCACCTGGGTCAGATGGTCGACCCTCTCTTGGACACTACCCGTTTCTCTGAAGACAGACAGGGAACGGTACTGTGTCCAATTAGCCTTACTGAGAATCCAATTCCGTGGCTTGCTTTCGGGAATAGTCGCACGTTCTTGCAAGGACAACGAGATAGGATGATGATCGCTATCATGCAGATCACCTACTTTCCATTGAAGGATATCAGCAACTTCAGGAGAGCAAACCGATAGGTCTATAGCAGTCCATGACCCCGTGCCAAATGCGAAGTGTGTCATTTCCCCGGTGTTCATTAAGCATAAATCTTCTCCCTCAAGGAGACAATTCAGCAGTTGGCCCTTGGGGCAATCGCTCGACGAGCCCCACAGTACACTGTGGCCGTTGAAATCTCCAAGGAGGAGGAATGGTCGAGGGATTTGATGAATTAAATCTCTGAGGGAGATCTCCGAAATATCTCGTGTCGGAGGAAGATATATAGAACACACGGTCATAGATGGTTTACTATGAATTTTGACTGCTATAGCCTGGATGTGTGTTTGTAGGTGTGTTTGTATGTGTAAGCTTACGGTGTCCGAGGACTGATGGCGCAATCCGAGTCCCCAGCCGTGGGTTGCCAAGCCCATACTCACTCGAAACTGATCTCCCTGCGGGGGAAAGAAGAAAGAGGAGAAGGAGAAGAAGAAAAGGAAGAAGGGGAAAATGAAAGATACCCTAGCTCTAATAGCGTCGGGATCGAATAGAACAAGAGGTGACCAAGGGAGGTCAGGAAAGAGATAGGAAGGAGCATGGCACGAGTAAGTGGGAGCAATGCCAGACTCAGCTCGCGGCCCCGTGTTCGCCAAACACGTACTTGCTAGATGTAAGCCCCCTGGGGGGGACTTCTATACAGATAAAGAGGGCAAGTTTGGTCTGCACCCCATGATGATGCGCTTCAGCAGCGAAAGAGTTTAGGGAAGAATTACAAAGGGATTATAGCTTTCGGATGTGATTGCTCCAAGTTAGTGCGCTGTCGAATGTGAGACCCAGGAACTAAAGCCGGTAGACATGCTTCACTCGTTTAAACGATTTAAAACAAATTGCAGTTTCCTTTCGATGACAGGGGAGCTGTTAGTCGAACAATAGATAGCAAAGTTATAAACGAAGAGAGACGAGTGTATTGGTTCTCGAACCACTGACGCAATGCTATTATGCTATGATGCAAAGGGTTATTCTTTTTTGTGGTGTTTTACGCGTCATCTACATCGAGATCATTAGAGCCCTAAAATTCTGTACAGGTACGGAAAATGCAGCTACGCGCTAAGGAGAACCAACATGACTCTCCCCGCGTGTTGGACACGCCGAATGGCACAACCATAACCACTAAAAACACTCCTGAATTACAATATACAAAACATATATCAAAACCTATATCAACACATTACAAAAAATGAGGAAAATAAAACATACCCTAGCCCTAATAGCGTATCCAGTAATGAGCAAACCAAACTACGGTCCGCGGGTCATTCCGAGCCCTCCCACGGGTATTACAGTTCACTTCAGAGTTTAAACGATATTTAAATATTTTGATACTTTGAAATGAGATTTTGCAATAGTATAAATGAACTGCGCACAGGATAACATTAATGACTCTTACGCTCGCTGGGGAACTACCACTTCTCAGACTCCCGCATACATTTTCTTCATACTTTCTGATTCAAATGATTTCTAGATATTTATTAGGTATTTACAGATTTTCACTTTTGTTCATGCTCACATCTGTATTTCTTTAATTAAAAGATATTACGCCTCCTGAGTCAGTTGTTCTCTCTCTGGCAAAGACCATACTTCTGGATTGCGATCAGACATATTAAGAGTTTGAACTTGTTTGTCCGGGATAAACCGTGTCTTAGTAGATACGACTACTAACGTTTCGGCCATCATGCTGTGGTCTCCTTCAGGGCAATGTCAGAGTCGAATAGACCTAGGTCGCAGTCCTTTTCTGTATTAGGTCTGTAGGACTCTGATTGCTCTGAAGAAGGCCACAGCACGATGGCCGAAATGTTGGTAGTTTTATCTACTAAGACGCGGTTTGTCCCGGACAAACAAGTTCGTACTGACTCCGGCCGCGGAAGCCTACGTTTATAAATTAAGAATTGGACCGGAAATATTCCCTCACCGCCCCAAAGACTGCACCAACTGTGTTTCCACCCGTGCAATATCGGGAAGAAATTATTAGATTCGATTTATAAAGAAAAAATCCGGATAACAGTTCATCCAATCACTACTACACAAACGTTTACGAGAAACTTGTTAACTTAAATTTTACGTAGAAAAAGAAAAATTCGAGAAGGAATGGTATGTTGTTTAAAATTCAGGTGCTCCTTTTTCATTATTTGGCGGAGAAAATTGTTTAAAAGTTTATTTTTAAACAAAAAGTTTATTTTTAAACAAACACATGTTTGTTCCAGCAAGTTTCTTATAAATTGGTTATTCTTAACTGCTTTAATTTTACTTTACATGCATATTACAGAAACTACTAATGTACTAAAAGCTATAAAAGCAAAATGGTCAAATCCATGAATATTTATAAACCTTACTCTGAAAACTCTGATGAGACACCGTCTGTGACTACCTGTGGCCTGGACAGTATTATGCGTCGCAATACCAAATTACCACTTCTTAAATGAGAGTTCTACATAGTACTAAAATCAAGACGATACATTCGGTTGGGAAATTACAGAATTTAAGTGATCAATAATGTCCTGACAAATACTTCCAAGATATATTTGTAAAAACCAATTACTACAATTATAACTGTTAAACAATGACTAATAACAACAAACAATGAGCAACAAGCAATTAGTAAACCTTAAATTTAAAACTATATATAAAAAAGTCCCTCAGTCGGTAACTCATCATAGGTGGAAATACTTAGAAGATACATAGACGCAGATATTTTTAAAATATGGTATATAAATATTTAAACGCTTGAGGACTTTTCTCATAAATTTTAAAGTAGTACTAGTACATATAATGCTTGGCGCCTCAAGATTTTAAAATTTATATTTCATATTTTAAAAAAAACTACTTTTATGAATCTTCTAAGTATTTACACCCAAGAAGAGTTACCAAGGAAGAGACTCTTTGTGGAGTAAATTTTTATTTTCAGTTGTACTTCAAATTATTTTTTACTTTTTAGTACAATACTTTTAAAATCAAAGCTTGTTTTAATTTTTTACTTTAATTTTATTTTATACTTTATATTATTAAAATTTGTTTATTTAGTTGTAAAATTAAAACAAACTTGTTCCCCTCCGTGGCTACGATGTCAGTTTGATCGCTCGTCACCAAGTCATCCCGGGTTCAATTCCTATGTGGGGCAAGAAAATATTTGTAGCTTCCGATTTCTGTCTCAGTTTAAATAGCTGTGATGTATGAAGAGTTCACCATCTGCGGCTAACAACCGACCTGTGCGACTAACAACAGCAGTTGTAATACTCGGATACAGCAATCTGAATCCTATCTAGACGCTGTTCTTCCAATCTCGGTAAAATCACGATGTGTCTAGTGAGTAAACTCACAGAAAAACTGACTCTTACTGGCACTCGTCATTCGTGGTCCTTAGCTGACCGAAACTAGATACATAAATACAATAAAACTTGGCTAACCTACAGTTTAACGTTAAGAATTTCCAATGCCCATACATCACGTACATCGTAAGACACTCATTTTATTCCGAGCTGAAATTTTACAGATATGTTTTTTGTTGTTGTTTCTTTTGATAATAGGAAAGATAAAAACTTTCTTTAAATCGTAAAATTCGGGCGAATAGTTTAGAACTTACTAGCGTGTTAACTAACTTGCACCACAGCTCCCGCTGCCGCCGTGTGTTCTCACGGAGGTAATTAATAAGAATAACCTGATAATATTTTTAATAATTAATAAGAATAACCTTATGCTGAATTTTTTTGAATCCGCCTCTGCCTTAGGGCCCTTGATCGGAATTGATATGATGGTCCCTTGCTTGCTTCCGGAGAGTAAATTAGTTTATTGTCCTCCACGTGGTCATACGCAGTTTGTACTGTTTTTTGACAATAAATTTATTATTATTATGATATAGCCTGAAATGGTACGAAACTATTATCTGATTTATTCAACTACCATTTCGGTTGTTTTTAAGTTCATTCCGACCTGACCACATTCCGACACACCATTCCCACCTCCTACCAAAAAACGAGCAAAGAGCGCCCTTTTTCCCATGGAGGCTGTTGTTATTTGGATAATAGTATATAAGCTCAACGGTGCCGAAAACTAGTCACTGATCAAATTTTTGATAATTTTTACATTGTATTCCCTTCTTAAGCGGTGCTATGGGTGTACAGGGGCTGTTCATAAACTTAGGCGTCATCGGGAATATCACTACTAGTTTAAGAGATTCTGAAAACTATTACCTACAACTGAATAATATAACACGAATATCGTTCATTTTCTATTATTTTCATTTCATTCTCTATCACCCCTACTCAATGGGTGTTCATTCCTCATGGTGGTGATTGTTGACTTAAATTACCTTCGGAATTTTACTCTTCTTTTTAGCGGTCCCAAAATTGATTTATTCAATGCCAATATAGGTGTTCTTTATTAATTTTGCTTGCCATCGTATTCCCACCCCCTAGCCCACGGTTGTTTATGGCATATTATCTCACATGTAGACATATGGAAGACTTACGCAGCATTGGAGTGTCTCTATCCATCTCAACAGAACAAAAACAACATCGTTTTCTTTCCTCTATTTTTACATTTCACCCCCTTCCCAACTCTTCCTTGGGGGTGCCGGGGTTGTGTTAACCCCACAGTGCCTGTTGTTAGATAGCCAGTCATCCGTGTACCAAGTTTGATTAAAACTGCTTCAGGCACTCTTAAAGTGGGCACTCCATGGTAGGACATTTTCACCCCCTTACGAATAGTTGCCGTCAACTGGTCAAAAAGTATGTAAATGTAAAAGTTCAGCTTGATTGGAAACATCTAAGTGGCCGAAATATTAATTACCAGGTTTTTTTTGTTTTTTTGGGGGGGGAGGGGGTGGTCTTTAGGGCTCGTCAGCGTCAAGGTCATAAGAATCCTTGCAGGTGCGGAAAATGCAGTTTCATCCCACAGGGAAGAGCCGTCATAACTAGTCCCCGTGTCTGGGACTAGCTGAATATCTCGACCACACCCACTGAAAAAACCCTCCTGAATTCAACAAACATCTAAACACAAAGATTAAAGGCGTGAAAAGGAAATAGTTGCCCAATACATTATATCATAAAAAGGAAAATATTCTGAAAATTATAATTTTAAACTACGGAAAGGAAGAATAAAAGGAAAGAAGAAAGGGAAAGAGGAAAGAAGAATGCAAATTAAAACCCTCCCGAGAACTTGTGGGAGGAGTCCCGATAAAATTTAAAAGTTTATTAACATCATCCGTTTCATTTCAGAGAATTGTTAAATCTGCAGCCAGACCAATTTGTCTCCGTATTTTGGTGTATTTTCTGCAATCAGTTAGTAGGTTCTTTTGGTGGGGCTTTAGGGCTCGTCAACGTCAAGGTCATTAGAGCCCTTGGAGGTGGAAAAAATGCAGTTTCGCACCATAGAGAAGAGCCGATGTGACTCTTCCCCGTACGTACGATTCTAATCGTATGAGTCCGAATTTTCTATATCAGCGATGATGTCACGAGGTGTCTTGTTTCGAAGATCGTCATACCTCCTGCTAAGTGGCGTCAGAGACCAAACAATTAAACTTTATGATGAGAACGAGGTCTCTGAAAGAATCTTCAAATGAAAAGAAATTGATTCTCAAATCGCGAAAATATAACAAACGAAAAGCAGTCATAAAACGAAAAAACATTATTTTAAAATTTATTTTTATATTTCATTTAACGAATTAGTTGTCTTATCTCTTAAAACACTAAAACACCCGGGGAGAAAGGAGAAAACTTTAATATTTGCAGACCTTATACAGTTTTTCTTCCAAAAGTTAATAAAATGGCCAGACAATAAAAGCGACATTCTTTTCTAATTCTATCCCGGGATAAAATATTCATTTCTTCGTTGGATTGTAGCTACGCATTTTACCTCCCTCTCTGAGATCTAGGTGAGATTCAGTGAATCACAAGCTCTTAGAATCTTTCCACGTTACTTATGATATTATTTACTTCGTTCCACGTTACTTATTCTTACTTATAGTATGACATTTTCTTGGCGATTTACCCAGTCGCCTACAGAATTTATAATAAACCTATTTCACCTCAATGATGTAGTACAGCTCTGTCCAAACATTTTATANTTTTTTTTTTTTTTTTTTGGGGGGGGGGCTTTAGGGCTCGTCAACATTGAGGTCATTAGAGCCCATTACTGGTGTGGGATCGTGGGCGCCATGTGACATATAACAATGTTAATAATAAATAATAAAAATAACAACAGTAAATTCAACAACAATAATAAAACATTATATTGCTAACTACAAATAAACTAAAGGGACTGACTTGTTTTAATTTCATCACATTTGCTGGACTTACATTAGTGTGACTTAGAAATTCAATAAACGCAGACTGTTGCTATGTTAATTGCTTTTCAGATCTTTAAGAGTGTTTGTTTTTTCATAAATCAGGTTTTAAAGGAAATTCAGTTTTAAAATGTTTATGGTTGGTGAAAAATGTCATTCTGTTACTTTTTTTTAGGAAGACACACTTCCATTACTCAATAAACAATATTTGTCTTTGTATGCTATAAAACTATAAATCCTCCCATTTGCAATTAAAAGTGTAGGTCCGTAGACGTTTAGCCATGTTTGGAAAAAATCTATATTAAAAATAATAATTCCGATTAAATAATGCCATCTCACACACTTAATTATGAGCTGAGGATAGAACGAGGTCGTCTTGTCCTTTATCACGCCATTGCTGTAGTACTTTTTAAACAAATTATAACAATTTCAAAAACTATTTTCTTGCATGATTGTGTTGTCTTATGGCTCATATTAATTTAGTTTTATGTGTACTCAACTTTGGCACGGTTGTGTTTTTGACAATAAATTTATAGAACTCATATAGCAACTAACACACTGTTTACTCTGTCACAACCCAAGTAAAAACTGAGTCGTATTGTTTCGTTATTTGTCTGCAATATGGAGTTGAAGTGTTTCCTGGAAGCGCGCGACCTGCAGAGCTCGGAGAATTCCGAGTGACGATCAAGACAAGCAAAACTAGCAGTAGGTGCCGACAAAAATGGAGGTGTTAAACGTAAAATTCGTGGTAGAAGTTAAAGAGAATTCAGTACGTTTCATTTGTATAATCTCATTAAAACCATTGGTATATAGTAATATCCAACATTTTTGAAAATTTTGAATATTTTTGTTGAAAAACCCTGTGTTCGCGTTTTGTTGAAATTATCGCGTAATTGTCACATAAATTATTGTTCTGTTTTTTATAATGATATAAAAACATGACACTAAATGTAATTCAAACATTATTGTATTCAAGAAAGGCATTTCAGTATAATTATAAGTGATTTAAAGAAATGACACAAATTGTTGAAAGCGTCATCCATTAAATCCTACGTAATTTGACACGACGCAACGAAAATGAGACGGAGAGAAAAATCGACCCGTGTGCGGATTGGGTTCAACAAACTCGCAAATTTCGCACTTACACTTATACCGCTGCGTGAAACTGTCAGTCACCTTTTGAAATATTTAAAGGTTGAAAAAATCCTCAATTTTTGAAATATATTGCAGTGCAATGCCAAAGATTATATACCCAATTTTTGAAAAGAAAATTTAATAGTTTACGTTTGAACATTTTTTTTTTCAAAACGATTGAATTGAGTTAAATTTGTATTTGTGTAGGAAGACGCCTAAGAAGTACGTCGGGGACGCAATAGCGCCGCGCCCCATTGGACAGTATAGGAGCAGGGTGTACTTTTACTTCAGTAAATCTTTAAACGTTTCATTAACATTGGAGATAATAGTATACACGTAAGTTCCGTTCAAGGAATTGTATTCATTCAACGTTCTCTAAAGCACGCTACGTTCTCATTCCATGTGTCTCAGTTCTCCCCAACTCGGTTGTCCTCAACTGGGTAAGAATTCACACATTTTTCCCCCGGCGAGAAAGATTTAATAAACTTTTTAAATTGGATAAAATGAAGACGACCAAAATATAGAGAAATGTGTTAAAAACAACCCTCTCCTAATAGAATGCTTTAATGCCGCTATGATTCTGAATGAGAAACGTATATGAGAAAGTATGTGCAAAGGTTTTGTACCACTAGTTGGGTTTTGCAGTTGTCCTCTTGATTTCCCAAATGCTTCAGATATACTGAATGACCAACTAGACGAAATAGCGTTGTAATACCACACATTAACATTAATGTAATTCCAGCAAGAATAACGAGTCGATGCACCCTTTTCCAACAATATTAGGGTATATAAATTAAATAAACCTCAGTTCGTCTTACGACCTGCATTGCGTCATACACCTACCATTTATTTTATTCTAATTTCTCACCGTCAATAACTTTGAAGTATTTAGAGCGACGAGTAGCATCGCGATCATTTTTATACGGCGGGTAGAGGAACCCCTCATTCGAAACATTCACAGGAGCAATATTTACTGCTATCGACAACTAAACCAGGTTAATTTTGGGATGGCGTCGTTTCGCCATGCTAGCGAATGCTTGTGTCAAGAAATCCCGGTATGGAAACATGGAGGACCGTGAAAGGCGTCCTGCGACAGTCCATCCCACGCAACTTGCACCTGAGCACGAAGTTTCTTCAGAATACGAGTCGGGTTCTAATCGAAAGCTCCATCGCACATCCTTGGTCTGGAGGGGATCAGGAAATGTGGTTGGCCATGGAAAAATCACCACACCATCAAGGCACGGTCGGGAGGCGACAGTGGTACTAGAACGTGCATTGTTCTACTGAAATAGGGCTCTGGCGTGGGCGTTTGTGTAGCATGTGATGTACCCTCTACCTATTTTCTAAAAATGGTCGCAATCCGACGCGTTCTGGGTGCGTTTTATTTTCGACGATGAATATAATTATTTAAACTTAATTACTGCGAATAAAATCACTATTTACGTATTTTGAAACTAATTACAAAATAAATACGGAGTGTTGATAGGTAATTTTATCTTTTTCGACGACTTTTGTGATCTGAGCGAGACAAATCGCCTGAACACTTTTTGTGTCTGTTATCCTCTTAACCTCATGTCACCCTCCTTCATCCACCACCAAACATCTTTAGTTTTTTGTGTCGATTTTCTCCTTTATCTCGGGCTGTGCCGCCGCCTTGCCATGATCCCACGCTCGGTGACCGCCTTCCGCCGCAAGAAAAAAAAAGCGCATGGTGACAATGTGGTAGAGCCATCAACAACGAGAGCTGGGCAGCTGCTGCTCCTATAGGGGTTAACAAGACCGCAACACGCATTTCGTTACATTTTTTCCAACAATAAAATTTTACGGATAAAAAATACACTAGAAAGGACACAACTCGATGACTATGGAGTGTGATACACAGGTTTTCACAAACACAAAATCGAGCTTTTCCAGATGCGTCAAACGTTCTCTCTCTCTATCGTGTTTTCATATATATTACTGCTTTTTCTCCTTCGAACATTCTTAGTTTTAACGTTTTATATGAAAATGAACCGTCTACTGCTGAGTTAAATCTGGTTCTTTGTGCATAGTACAGTTAAATTTCTACTGACAACAACAACAGTGGTAGCGGTTCATTAAGGACATAAAGCACAAGGATGTTGCAATATCCTGAGCTGTACAATATCCACGCTCTTATAAGAAGTTGGTGCAGAGAATACGCAAACTCTCTATGAACCTTAATATATACTCTCCGTACACCAACAATGGAACTAGAAATGCAGTTGGTGTCCGCGCGCTTTTATTGATCAACCAAATACGAAACGGCAAAAAGCAAATAGATGGAAATTAAAACATATAATAAATAGAAATCAATAAAGCAACAATGTTTCCATTACGAAATACCCTTCACGTGCACGAATATTCCCTTCAACTAGTCACCGAGAATGACAGAAAAACCAGATACACACGCCGAGTTAAAAACATTCGTAAAATCATTGCACTGCTTTGTGAAATTTGGATTAGATCTCATAAGAATTCGGAGGATAGGAATTCACGTTCACCGTAAACGCAGAATGTTCCACCCTTCGCTAGGTCCTATTTACACACCACAATTTTAATAATCAGAAGTAAAAATAAATTTTCCCATTGCTTCTAAAGAAATGCGATACTAAAAATACAAACACAAGCACATAATTGAGATATCGTGATTTTATTGGGTTTACTGGAATAAAGATAAATTAGTAAAGCTATTTAACTCTATCATCTCTATCCTATTAAGCTAAGAAATTTAACGACATTTAATAGACGAATATCTAGATTTAACAACATAATGTTTCAATCAGGATTTTGGCCTCCATCAGGCGTTTCCATACATAATGTGTTAATTGATTCAAGACGTCAATCTCTCGGAAAACGTTACCCCTCACTTAGTTTAGAAAGTTTTCATCAGGGTTCAGTTGAAACGTATGTTTTCGATCTTCATCCAACAATGCTTAATATAGCTAAGAACACGGTGACAATCAAAATAGTTATAATACACCTACATCACATTTAATGCAATTTCGCCACTTTTGCACGCAATATATGTAAATGATTTAACATAATTTATTACAAATAAATTTTAAAAATGCCAAATATACTCCAATATACCGTTGACACTATGAAAATGTTACCATTCCAGGTGAGGTGGATGAACAAAATGGTCTCATGGAGACTACACTCCCCATATGAGGCGACTCCCTTAGGAAGTACTTGATTAAGGTAAGTTTTATCCAGTTCTGGAGTTCACAAACACAAAGAAATCTCTTAAATTGCGATGAACCTCACCGCCAGGTAAGAGATTAAAAATTGTAAAAAATTATTAATTATTGTAAAAAATGTATTAATTATTGTAATTTTTTGTGGGGTTTTACGGCTCGTCGACATCGAGGTCATTAGAGTCCTAAAATTCTGTACAGGTATGGAAAATGCAGTTACGCACTAAGGAGAGCCAACATGACTAATCCCGCGTGTGGGTCTCACCGAATGACTCAACCATACCCAGTAAAACCCTCCTGAATTACAACATACCAAAACATATCTCAGAACATACAACAAAACATTGAGGACAAAAAATGAGGGGGAGACAAAGAATGAGTAGGACAAAAAATGAGGGGGGGGTGAGGAAAATGAAAGATACCCTAGCCCTAATAGCGTCGGGATCGAAAAGAACAAGTGACCAAGAAAGGTCAGGAAAGAGAAAGGAAGGAGCCTCGCACAAGTAAGTGGAAGTAATGCCCGACTCAGCTAGGGGCATCGAAATGACATAAGTGACGAGTCCATAAATTTTGGCGTCACTGAGCTGATAGTGAAATCCCGATATGGTGTAAGTCTGAACTCAGCCTTCATGAAACAAACACACCACAAGCGCCCCTCGGATTGGGGTGGAAATGGGTTTATAGATATAAAGAATTGAAAATGAATTTTGAAATATAAAAATTGCATGGAATCCATCGTATTAGGGTTGATCAGATTTTTAAACTACCTTAAACCGCCGTTAAGTTTAAGATGAGATCACGTAGTGTCACGGTATCTTAGATCTGGGATGGAAGGGGCAAGACGTGAGAATAACGTAGAAAGACCAATATTAGGGTCGAGTCCATGGATGTTATGTATTCTGAGATGAATAATCGTATTTACAATATTACCGGTTGCTCGAGTATTAAACATGCGTGCATGTGCTGGTAGTTCAACTAGATACGTCCAGTATTCACTGATTTGATTTTGCAGCTTTCATTTTATTTCACTTATTTTACTCTCATTTACTTTACTCTATTATTTTTTGAGCTATTGCGAGTTGTGGTGTTTGTGTTAAGCCTATTATGGCGAAACAATATAAAATGTTGAGCAGTGATTGTGCACGGGAGTTCCATGCAGCTTGCTACAAAATGAGCAAGGTTGACCTAGACTGCATCACCGCTGACGGACTGCAGTGTAGGGGTAAGTCGTGCGCAGAAAATCGAAGAAGTCTACGGTTTGATTCGGAGGTCCAAGAGGGGAAATTTACACTGGATGATATAATGAAAGAGATTAATGAAATTGTGGAAAATCAAAAATCACAGGAAGCCAACTTCAATAAACTTTATGAAGTTCTAAATGACAAAATGGAGAACACCGAAGCCGTGAAAGACCAGAGTAACTCTATGCAGAAGTGTATGAAGATTATTGACGAATTACTAGAGGATAACAAAAGACTAACGAAGAAAGTGACAGAACTAGAACTAAAGATGGAGGACATGGAGCATTTTTTGTGGGGCTTTAGGGTTCGTCAACAACGAGGTTATAAGAGCCCTTAAAACTTGTACAGGTAGGGAAAATGCAGTTACGCACTAGGGAGAGCCAACATGACTCTCCCCGCGTGTGGGACTCGCCGAAAGACTCAGCCATACCCACTAAAAACCCACCTGCATTACAACTCAAAACAGAAATTCCAACATATCTAAAAACACTTTACTAAAAACATTTTAAAAAAGAAGAGGAAAGAGGAAAATGAAAGATACCCTAGCCCTAATAGCGTCGGGATCGAAAAGAACAAGAGGTGACCAAGGGAGGTCAGAAAAGAGAAAGGAAGGAGCATGGCACAAGTAAGTGG
>NNCF01126098.1:36631-55010 GCA_002313205.1 Laupala kohalensis | reverse complement strand
CCAAGGGAGGTCAGAAAAGAGAAAGGAAGGAGCATGGCACAAGTAAGTGGAAGTAATGCCAGACTCAGCTCGGGGCCCCGTGTTCGCCAAACACGTACTTACTAGATGTAAGTCCCCTGGGGGGTACTAGATATAAGTCCTCTGGGGGGGGGGGAAGGTCATTGGACATGAACATATCGCACTCCATGATCGACGCCTGACACCGGCTTGGAAGAAGAACTAGACCCAACAGCCCAACACCGGGAAACATTGTAAAGTTTTTCAGGCGTCTGGACAAAGACGAGCTTTAGAGGGAACGCCGCGTCAAAAGAAATTTTTCAGAAGAAACGAGGCACATGAACATGAAGGTAGATCAGCCAGCCTATATCAATGAGACCCTGTCACCAGCGAGGAGGCGGTTGTTTGCGGAAGCAAGGCTGGTCAAGAGGGAGACGAACTTCAAGTTCCTTTGGGTGCGAGGTGGAAGAATCTTCCTTAGGAAAGAAGAGACGGCTCCAGTTGAGCAGGTGACCTGTCAGGTTGATCTGTCCAATTTGTAAATACTTTTATATAAGTTTAGTTCTTATTTTGTCAAAACATTTTTTGTTCTTTTTGAAATTGTTATATTTTTCTTTATTACTTATACATTTAAATTTAGTATATATTTAAAATTCATTCCTAACTTTAACACACATTGTGTAAGCATAATACTTCTAATTTTCTTATTATATGGTAAATGAAATACTAATATTTAATCAGAATATTAGCTGTATAAGAGCAAACTTCGATGCATCTTTGGCAGAAATAGCAACTCATAATTTATTTCGAGATATAATAATTTTAACTGAAATTTGGGTAAATTCTAGCGAGGTCAACTTTTACAAAATACCTAACTACAACCTCCTTTCAAAATGTAATAATATTTTCAGAGCTGGAGATGTAGCTGTTTTTGTTAAGGATTCAATTAAAATTATAGATTATATACAATTCCAATGCCAAACGACTGATTTAATTCTATTGTCTTTAGAATTATTAGGAAAAAGTTGCTATATTATCTTTGTGTAGGTTGCAGCCTTTCTCAGCTGATCTATTTTAAAATGAAATTGATTATTTATTTGACAAAAATTCAAACACATAAAAGACTTTCTATGGATTGGTGACGTCAACGTCAATATTTTAGACTTAAATAATCACAGTTAGGTAACTGATGAATACGAAGCTTTGATGGCAATAAATGGTTTAGAATGTGCGTTGAAGGAGCCGACGAGAATAACTGAATATTCCGAAACCTGCATAGATCATATATTAGTTAGAATATCAGACAAGACTATTATATCAGTAGATGCGTCTGTACAGAATTTGGGCATAACCGATCATTCTCTGGTGCAAGTAGTGATCCGTGTTATGAACAGGGACGATGTGAAGGGAGTGACAGATTCAACTCCTCCCCCTCCCGCCATAAACTATCTCATGGACTACATTCTGCTTGAACAGCTGTTGGAAAGCGCCGACTGGTCAGCTGTTTACAATAATACTGACGCGTCGTCTGCTTTTGATACTTTCTTTCAAATAGTAGAAATAGTTCTTACTCAATGTAGAGTTAAAATTAATGAAAATAGGGATAGATGCAAAAAATTGAAACCTTGGATTAATGACTTTATTTGCATGAAAATTAAGAGAAGAAATCACGTATATAAACTAGCTAAAAAGCATCCTATGAACGAACACCACATAAATTATTACAAACATTTTAGAAATAAATTTCATAATGACGTAAAGTTACTTAAAGAGAGATATTACAGGAGAGAACTTGAAAAGTGCAAAGGAGATTCAAAATTTACTTGGAACTTATTGAACAAACTAACACAACAAATGAAAGATGAAACCAGTCAAATGAATATTAAAATAAACAGAGAAATAATTGATGACCTTTATAAAGTTGCAAATACATTCAATAATTTTTTTTAGATATAGTCAATAAATTGGAACAAAACTTTAAAGTGAATAGTAATTTTTTCAACTTACCAATTAAAAATAATTTTAGTGTTAAAACAGAGTCAAAATCGATTTTTATAGATCCAGTTGTCTTATATGAACTTATTCGTGTAATAAAATCACTGAAAAATAATAGTGCCGCAGGTATAGATGGAGTTAGTACTAACTCAGTGAAGAAAATTGCAACGAAAATTACTGAAATTTTGTTCTACATAATTAATTTTAATTTTACTACTGGAGTATTTCCTAAAAAACTTAAAGGTGCTGTAGTCATACCTATCTTTAAAAATGAATCCAAAAACCAATGTAACAATTTCTATTTTGTCATGTTTTTCCAAAATTATTGAAAAATTAATGAAACTTAGGCTAATAAATGTTTTACAAAATACAGATTTTTTAGTCAAAATCAATTTGGATTTAGGGCATTAATGCATTTTATGACTGATGTAAATTACGGATTAATGAAAGAAAATGTTTGGCTTGTTTTTGGACATTAGGAAGGCATTCGACACTGTGGATCATGATATTCTGCTCGATAAAATGTACAAATGTGTTATTAGAGGAAATGTACGTAAATGGTTTGAGAGTTATCTTATAGGAAGAAAACAATGTGTCAGGATAGGAACAGAGTGCAATGAAATATAAAGTAGTGTACCGCAAGGGTCAGTTTTAGGACCGATCTTATTCATAATTTATATAAATGATCTCTGTGATGCTCAACTATATGGAAAATTAACATACTTTTCTGATGATACGGCCTTGTGCTATATATAAAATTAATGGGGATCAGTGATTTCAGCCATGAAAAATGACTTACAATCTCTTGAGTGGTGGTTTATATGTTGTTGGGCGCAGAAAAGACCAAATTTATTATTTTCAGTTTTAAAAATATTCAGAATAATTATGACAAAGTTAAGTACACATGTACCAATTTTCTTGGACAAAACGGTGTATGTATAACACGTAAATGCGCTTCAATAGGAAGAACTAATGAGATAAAGTATTTGGGTGTCATTTTAGGTAGTGAGGTTTCATGGAAAATTCATTTGATGAAATTGAAAAATGAACTAAATAGTGTATTAGGGTATTTTTATTTTTTAAGAAGATTAACTGATAGGGATATTTTGCGTATACTGTATTATGTAATCTGGTATAGTAGTTTGGGGAAATACTTATACATTGTTATAAATCCAATTTTTCTTTTACAGAAACATGTGGTGAGGATAATTTTAAATAAAAGTAAATTTTAAAATTCACCTCCTCTTTTCTTAACTTTAAAAATTCTACCTCTTAAATGCATTTATGTTTTTTTAATGTTTTGAAGCTATTTTATTCTAAAAGTGGAAATTTCCCTCAACATGACAATGTTTACAGAAAAAAACTTAGAAATGTTAATGATTTTTCTCTTCCAAAACCTAATATTGCTTATTTTACCAGAACCTATAATTTCATTGCTCCAAGAATGTTAAATAAATTGCCTGATTTTATCAAGTCTGTTAAAGCAGATTTTTCTAACTAGGCTACAAAATGGATATTGGAAAGAGAGAACATAAATTTCTTACTTTCAATACAGGAATAGGACCTTCTATTTAATTATTTATTATATTTTTAGAATCCATACAAGGTATTTCCCTTTTTTTACTTATCTTTATTACGTACAGTAGAACATAGGCACATTATTGGAATCCGATTCTTTTTAATATTATATCTCTCTGATCGCTGAAAATAGCAATTGAATTTAGTGCGTAGGAGCCTCTACACAGGATTTCCTTAGGGACCCTAAATTTTCTTGGATTTTTAATTATGTTAGTATAAATATAAGACTTGATTTGTATGGGCAATGAAGATAATAAACTTCTTATTATATAAAATGTTCTGTACTCAATTTTGATTTCTTGATCTGATCTGACAGGAAGGATATTTTATTTTTAATTAAAAAATGCCTATTATATTGTGAAAGTATTTTTAAGTTTGTGTAAAATAAAAAAAAATAAAAAAAATAAACTGATTCTCTCTCATTATGTTCCTTCACAATGTGCATTATGCACGATAACTCTAAAGGTGAGGGTTGGGAAGAGCATGACACGGAAGAATATCGATAATATCACGTAAGAAAGGGAAATTCCCCGCTAAAGGGATGAAATACGAAATTGGTGTTTTCTAAAAACTTTTTCTCAATTATAACAATGACAATGAAGGATTGATACACACCAATACTATCAACTCTCCACCATTAATGGATTACATTTTCACGGCATATCAATATGAGAAGGAATAAAGTTACATATATATCACAAAATTCACGCGAGAAAAGCCGCGGGTACTCAGCTAGTTTGTTATAAATTGTAATGAACACTGTAAAAAATAGAGAAAAAAACGGACAACTAGTGTCAAATAGAAGACTACGAGTATATTTTCTAAAGAAGGACAAAAGAAGAGATACGTAATATTTTCATCAAAAAGTCATGTTTCGTGAAATCAAGGTTTGGGGTTTATTCGTTTGATTTATGTAACCTCATTATTCTTACATATCTGTGATTTATGTAGTTCGTATTTGGTGATAAGAAGTATTGGAAATAGGAACCATAGAATTATTGAAAGGGTACGTTCCAAGGGATCGGTTGATATGAACTGGTTTTCAAAAATGTCTTGAAAATAATTTCCTTGTATTGTACGTCCAAAAGAAAGTATTCACCCAAAGAATGAACTCTAATACAAAAATGTAAAAGATAATTTTGGATCATAAAATCAATCTCAAAATATGCCTCTGGCTCTTTTTCTTGATTCGAAGTTCAGAAATTACTTAGTCATTAACAGGATTAAGAAAGATTTTCGCGTATAGTTGTATATTTTTCATATTTCCCCTGGAGGAAGTCTCCAACAGAAAGAGAGCTGCTTTCCAACGGATACATATTCTTCCTTTTAGAGACGTAAAAGGTGTGTCCCAAAGGAAGTCGGACAATGTCAACAACCAAATATCTGCAATCAATATTCGTACAACGACTAAATAATCTTCAAAGTAGCACTTTTATGCATCAGCACTAAATCCTGCGTTTGTGCCACAGTTCGTAGTTCTTCTATAACGGAGCTACTGGAATCCAGTTGAATTCCCTCGTCACGGTCTGATGCAGTGCCTGAACCGTGCCGTGAAGTCCTGTCTGTACCGACTTGAGTGGAAAGAAGAAAACGTCTGGGGAAGCGATATCTTGGCAGTAGGGTGGCTTGAGCAGCTTAACAAGTTTACGTTGAACCTGAATCTCCTTCACAACGACTGCGGTGTGGTTAGGCGCATTGCCATAGTGAAGCTTCCAGGAATCGGTGATGGGTGAGCGGATGCGAATGATTCATTGACTCAAACCCTCAAGAACTCCCGCGTAGTGTTTCGAAGTCAGTCTGTCAAGCTGGCACAACTTCCTTGAGTATCATCACATTCGCCACTTTTTCTCAGTTTTGCAAGTTGAAGAACTGTCTTAAGAGTTCATCGTCTTTAATAAGCTATCTAACGTCTCCAAACAACTTGTGCCACTTAAAATCACTGGATCTATTCGTGGAATAATCTTCATAAGGTGTTCCAATATGACAAATTTTCCTGATATCCCCCTACCACCATGTCGACCCATAGAGACCCTTCTCCATCCCTCCGTCTGACCGTGAAAATTCAGTCAGACTATTTTCGTGGCAGATCTTGCCCAAAGACACCATTTTTAATGCAGCGCACAAGAATCATGTTTCCATATGCGTTTTGGTAAAACTAGACACCAGAAGGAAAACTAAAACTATACAGACCGTAATCTGTGGTTTTATATTCTTTACCATGATCAACAACAGACGAGGTTTAATTTCCAGCATTAAAATGTATAAGTTTCATTTCATCTCCTCTGTGCAGTGTTCTTGGCAAGCCCATAAGAGGAATAGAAGGAAGTTGCAGGGTACGAGCGGTGGTGGGGGGTGGGTGAGGGCGGGATGGTGGATGACCCTGTTATTGATCGCTGGCAAGAGGGTGACGAGGGTGCAAGGGCAGGCGGCCGTGGCTTCGAGAACAGCCGCCGTCCCAGCATGCGGGTGAGGCGCATTTTCTTCAATGTCCGATGACAGCGCTCGCCACGCTTCGGCTTCACCCAGAGAGAGAGAGAGATCATTAACCCAGAGACGTACAGAGACTTCACAGGAAACAATTGTATTTTTTCACTTAGTTTAAAATGTCCACGTGTTGGAAATCGATTCAAAGATCCCCTGCACTAATTTCAGGTGTGCTGATCACCACACAGCTCAGTTCCTGAATTCGATTCGCCACTGACCACTTTTTTCATCCTACCAATATCTCGTCTCCATTCAGAGGATATCATTCTTCGTTTCTTTCCTTTTCTTCAAAATTTAAAGTAATTAAAATTTTTGACGTGACTTATTTTATAACTTATTTTTCATATGGTGTTGCTCTAGCCTGGATATCAGCTATTCGGCCTAACAACACGACTTGCATGAAGTAATTGAGGACGAGAGAATAGGATTGTCTGGAAAACACAGAGGAACCAGTGGGGTTTGGAGCAAGTGAGGATAATCCCAGCTGAAAGAATCAATGGGGAATCGACACATTACGCCAAAACTGACTGTGAACGTAAATGTAGAGAAAACGCATTCACGAGGGGAAATAGGCCCATAAAAAACGCTATAAAAATATATGCCACTGAAATGGGGACACAAGATAAAATATTAGCATCTTACTCGCATCTCATATCTTATTTAAATAACATAAAAACAAAGATCCCTTATGAAAGAGTGAAACTTAGCAGCGCAATAATTCTAATGATTCTAGTATTTCGGTTATAGTGTATTTTTATGTTTCTTATCTTCTAAGAACATTTTTTGTGGGGCTTTAAGGGTTCGTCAACACTCTTCTAAGGAAAAAAAACAATACATAAAGAGCAAACTAATTGCTGGAAAAGCACGCATGCACTTGGCTCGGTTCATTTTCAATGAATCGGTTCTGTCTCCGTCGGCGGAGCCACTGTTAGTCCTACGTTCTGCCCGCCGCTACCAGGTAGCAGCACAAGTAAGACACCATATTTGATCGCATTTTTGGCGAATGATACCATAACAGCATCCACTTTGGGGCAGGAAGAATTTTATTCGCCACAAAAACATGCTGTACGCATATTTCGCACCGACATCTTGACTGGCGACCAAGCAATTATGGTGTCATATTGATTCTCTACGAAACTTCAAGATTTCCTGAGATAGAGATAATAGGCGTTTTAAAACAATTCTACTAGAAATTTAAAACAACAATTGTAGTGTGAATTATTATTTTTGCTCCGTCAGTTCAGATCTTTCATACAATAATGTATTATATTCTTATCGTGGCAATTTGGATGCGATTCAGAAAAAAACTGCGATTACAGACATTTAAACCACAAATATGGAAACAGTGATTTTAATGAAAATTCCTGTAGACAATTACCCCAGAAAAAAGTTTAAATACATCACATGGTTATCTTGTGTTAACTCAATAATTTTTTTAATGTATAAAATCATACTGTGAACAGCTTTTCGCATAAGGGCACGTTTATGAGAGTATATAAACTGATATATCAATAAAATCTTGAATAAATATTTCTTATTGATAAAATTTTTTGTGTCATTAAGTAGTATTTAATTAAATTACAACTATATGCTACTTTAGTTACTTATATTTAGTATATTTCTGAAAGGTTGTTGCAGTTTAAAATGTAAGCTGACACAACCCACGTTATTTAAAAACGGGACAGTGATAGAAATTATATTTCTATATATTTAAGCAGTACTTAATAGTGGCGTTACTTTCACTTGACTGTGTTATAATGGTTGTTTCAATTTTATAGAGCTGATGGAAGAGGCACACAGCTGTGAATAATCTCTTTCAATATCTTAAAATTCTTTAAAATCATCACACAATATAAAATACTTATCGTATACGCTACCCACATGCAAATTGCTTCTGCGCATGCTCAGAAGTTAGTGGTACACTAACACTCCTTGCGTAGTACGATACAACGCCTCTGATAGTGTATAATGTTAGTAATACGCTAGTTTGAGAAATAATTGGGGATTCTGGTCTGTACTTGAGGTTATGTTGATATCTAAGAGGGTAGACGAGATTTTTTGTGGGGTTTTAGGGCTCGTCAACGGCAAGGCCATTAGAGCCCTTGCATGTGGGAAAAAATGCAGTTTCGCACCATAGAGAAGAGCCGTAAAGACTCTTCCCAGTGTATGGGACGCGCCGAATATTCCAACCATACCCACTATTAAAACCCTCCTGAATTCAACAAATATCTAAATACGAAGATGAAAGAAAAGAAAACAAAAGTTGCCGAACACATTATGTAAAAATGTAAAAAAAATCTGAAAATTATGTTTTCAAATTATGGAAAGAAAGGATAAAAGAAAAGGAGAAAGGGAAGATAAAAGAATTTAAATTCAAACCCTCCCGAGAACTTGTGGCATGCTACCTTTGCGGAAACGTCTGTTTCCTCATTTCCTCTGACTCCCACGTGTTTGGGAATCCAGCAGAACATTATGTTCTTTGCCTCGATTGGGAGGAAGGATAGCACATCCTGGATGTTCTGAATCAGCATATCAGCTGGATACATAGCCTGGATTGCTTGAAGGGAAATCAGAGAATCAGAACAAATCAGGAAATTTGTTCCGCGGATGTCCTCTAAACCCCCATGAATAGAGTTGGTTTAAAATGCCATGACGCCAAGTAGTATCATAAGCCTTCTCGATGTCAAAGAATATTCCGACGACATGTTGTCTTTAGACATAAGCATCTTCAATTGCTGATTCCAGGAGAAGAAAGTTGTACAGGGTAGAATGGAACTTCTAGAAACCACTGAGATCGACTCAACAGGTTATACCTTTCAAGATACCAGACGAGATGTCGGATGATAACTCTCTCCAGAGTTTTGCCAACGCAACTCGTCAAAGGAATGCTTCGATAAGGTAGATGTTACATCAGCAAAGAATTTAGCCATCACTGTTGCAATTTCTCTGTTGTCGGTGAGAACCTGATCCTGATAATCAAGTCCAGATATTGGGACTCGGGAATACCTTCCAGATATCTTTCGGATTGACTCCCCTACTTTAGTGGACAATGTTGTTCTATTAATGGTATTAAGAAACTCTTTCCAGGAGGTGGATCTGGATTCATTGATTCTTTTGCACACTTAGGTTCTAGCAATCCGATATGCGGCAAGGTTTTCCGGAAATGGACTACCCTTAAATTTCCGCAACGCTTATCGCAACGCCGGAATGGCGCACTGACATGCGTCTTGGGTGAGCGTTCAGCACACAGAGAAGGCCAGTAAAGGATATAAAAGCGATAAAAGTGAAAGACTAGGAATGTAGGACAAATGAAAAGTAAAAGAAATACTTGAGAGCCTTTTCATTATCCCACCGTCAGGACGTGGACCGACTTAATTCGGCGGCGAGAGATTAGTTGGTTTTTGTATGCCGTATGAGCAAGTGCTGATGTATTCTCAGTACGGGTTACTTGTATACCCGTGTATGGAAGTAGAGTGTTTGGGTTTACAATTTTTAGTGCAATTTAGTGGAAGGTACGCTATTTAAAATGCATCGACTACAACTATATCATTCCATGTGCGTTACGCGATTAGAATCATCAACGTAACATATTCACTAGGAAGCGTGTACGTTATGCAAAAACTGTCTATTGACAGCCCGGACATTACGTCACGGAGCTGGAAAGGGAAGCTACAACGTAAGTTAACGAATAGTCAACAAATGAGACGGGATACGTCAAGTAAAGATTGAACTTTCTTGGAATACATAATTAAAGTGACATTTGTAATTGCGAATAAGTATAGATTGTGGTTTCTGCCTACTGGAGCAATGGTAGTTTTTGACAGGTCACACAAATCTTCTCAGATTCGCGTTAAAGGAAGATTTTACATACGAATGTAATACTGAACTGTGTAGTGTATGGCAGAGAGGGAATTTGTTAAAGAGCTGCTGAAAACAAGGTTCAATATGTGTGCGGAAAAGGAGATTATACAAACGAGGGAAACATATTTCCGAAATTATATACAGCTCAGATAGTAGAGATAACGTATGTGTTAAACAGGGTATTGGGAAATAATGAATATCGAGAACATATATAACGTAATTTAGAGATATTATTTATAGGAAGATAAAACAAAATCTAGGTAATATGAAAAAACACTTGGTCTCCAGATAATAATTAAATGCGAAAAAATGTAATTCACAACTGTTACAAATTTGTTACAGTTCCAAAATAAATTAATAAATTGAAAAAAGAAAAAAAAACTACATGTATTCGCTATTACTTTGAAGTGGTTTGCCAAAAGTTTGCATTCGATTTGAATTATATATTATGCACCGTGTGTTATCTTATATGATTAAAATAATTCAATTCTTTTCTCTTTTTGCATTGAGAAATTAACATTCACTCATCAATATGAGATTCATTTCTAAAATTACAACCGGTGTACAAATCTCTATATGAACAATTCTACGTTATGTTGAAAATAAATGTACGGACTGGTCTGAAAATTGTGTTGAAAAAAAAATCATACAACTGAATGTCTAAAAATAAAAGACTCACTCAAAGTTTCAACTCCTAAGATGTGATCTGCATCCTTCCACCTATATTTTCTTTTCAGTACTTAAAAATGTATCAATTTTTCTTTTATCAATCTATAAAAACACGTTTCCCTTTATAAAAATACGAAACAATTATCCCACTACTCATTTTTGTGAGAAATGTACAAATGCTCGTAACTTTTTACGAGAAAGACACATATTAATAAGACGTGCTACGAAAGTAATTAAACTTCATGTCAAAATTTTACATGACTGTTAGTTATGCGACATTCCAGGATCTATATTTTTTTACTTGAACATAAATAAAAAACATAGGAGCAATCTCCTCAATCTTGAGTAGTTGGTTGCAAAATATTGTCACAATTTTAATTATCTCTTTCGGTTAACATTTCAAAATCGCATTATCCTTGAAAACCATAATGGGGTCGAGAACGATGATAATAGATTTATACATACACCACTGTTTAATACGTGCTTAACAAGATAGGATATAGGAAAAAATACCTGTAAAATCGGGATTTCATAGAAAGAAATTCCCACAATCGAGATGTTAAGGCCATCGATTGAAGAATAGATATTCAACACATCCCAAGAATTTACCCATGCTTATTTATTTTATATAATATAGAGATAGCAAAAAGGTAGATTGACATAGAAATTTAAAAGTGTTATAAGTAGACTGACCAGTAGTCAGTAGTAACTAGAAAATTATCTAAAATTCCTATCTTCATAACGGGTTTCTAGTTACATAGTGAACTCTTTTCAGCTATAAAATACAATTTTATGAAAAAGAATCGCTAAATTCTAAAGTGAGAGTATGATTACCAAAGGAAATAGTAATAAAACCATTTATTATTCGGGAGACCGAATTACCGTACACTATACTTTTATTTCTTCGGAAACCCATGCGTTCGAAATTGATGACGATCCTATACGTGTTTCTAAAATAAGTTCTTCACGTGAATCGTGTCCCAGGAAGAGAGTGAGCTCACAACATTTACAATCTGCAGCGATGACGTCTCCGCTCCTCGAGGAGGAGAAATAGCGAGCGGTGCATTGCCCATTAAAACGTACGTCTGTCTCAGAATCCTTGGCACAACTCAAGACATCGCGTAAATATCTCCTCCTTGTAACCAACTGACGATTACACTTCCAGGCTGAGCATAAAAGACGGTTTTTTCATCTCGCAATCTCACGAATATCAAAATTATTTTTAACAATCTTAAGAACAAATAGTTATAAAGCCTTCTGTGACTTGATGGAAACCCAAGCATTGCTACAATTGATCGAGTAGTTTCCTACATACATTTACATTCACATCTACTTACGATTTCTTCGATTTGCTTCTACGAATTTTATGTATGTATGTATATATATATATATATATATATATATATATATATATATATATATATATATATATATTACAAGTTTATTATAAATAGAATATTCGAAATAATTTCGAAAACTCGAGAAGATTAAAAAAAAAAAAGTTTGTAACACCCTTTTGAGATATCACCTCTTCTTTGAAGATAATGGGTTGAATGTTCAACAAAAGGGTAAATTACTGAACTTGTAGCAAAAGAGTGACGAATAAACCCAAGTTATCGTTAACATAAAATATTCATATTTAATAACGATTGTCATCTCAGCATGGTGTTCACAAAAGTGTTCTCTTTCCTCAGTGTTATGTACGTAACGGAGTTTAAGAAAGTCTTTTGACGTAATAAAGGGTACCGAAGAAGAATTCCCTAGTTCTGAAAGACTCATAGTTAATGAAACATAAATCACTTTTACAACAAATACATGCAATAAAATGTGAAATGACACATGGAGTAAATCTAGACAACCTTCTCAATAGCGATACAAAAATCTGGAGTTGTAGTCCAACTAATAGTTTCGTTATAAATTTTCTAAACTACAGAGTTCTTTTTCGGACACCCGGCATAATATACTACAGTAGCATAATTTCTGAGTAAGTATAACGCGAGCCGATACAAAAGAATTAGCCAGCGAGTCGGTATGAATATTTTTCAGTCACTCTCACATGAGGAGCCACTGTAACGTGAAAGCATTACGAACTATTATCCAGCATTCGAACGTAGACTTTAAAGATAATCGACTTGATTGAGTCGTGAGAAGCGTCAACTCTGAGGGACTACATTATGTGCGGTCTCCATTGAATCAATTAACTTCTAGTAGTGTCACCTGGGAGACATTCCAGGAAAATACATTTTGGATACAATTTGTAACTTAAATTCCTACTGCAGGTCCCGAAGGTGTGCCCATGGGGTTCACGGAGGGTACAGCTCCGCAATTGCTAGGCCAAGACACTAGGAGGAAGAGATGTGGTCAGTATCTCTCTCCGGCTGGTCCGACCCGACGATAAATCTAAAACTCATTTTACAGTAAGCTGAGTAGATCTGGGAGTCAGTCAGGACGTTAAGGATTGGTGATAAATTCCTCATACACCCGCACATCAAATTCCGGTCGTCCAGCCAAGAGCTCAGCACTAACTGGACAACCATGCTGACTCCCAATTTGAATGTAAACTTCAAAAATAAGACACAACAATAGTAATTTATAGATATTCGAATAAAAAAACAGAAAATGTAAAAAAAAAGAAGTTACATTCATAACGTTAGTTTGAAATACGTTACACTTTTAAAACGTTAGTTTGAAACAGCTCAAGTTTCTAAAAACTTCGAAGTTCTCAAGAAACATGAATGCAGTTTACATTTGTACACCCTGCGTCTTTGATGGTTCAACACAGANCACATCTAGATGTGTATAAGAGACAGGTGCTGGAAGGGACAATTACTCCCCCCCCCCAGGCGACTTGAATAGAATAAGTACATGTTTGGCGAACACGCGGCCCCGAGCTGAGTCTGGCATTACTTCCACTTACTTGTGTAGGGCTCCTTCCTTTCTCTTTCCCTAGTCACCTCTTGTGCTTTTCGATCCCGACGCTAGTACGTTGCGAGGGCTAGGGTACTTTTCATTTTCCTCGTTGTAATGTTTTGATGTAATGTAATATGATTTAATACGTTGTAATTCAGAAGGGTATTTAGTGACTATTGTTGAGTCAATCGGCAAGTCCCACATGCCGGGAGAGTCATGTTGGGTCTCCTTAGCGCGTAGCTGCATTTTCCTACATGTACTGAATTTTAGTGCTCTAATGATCTCGATGACTACAAGCCGTAAAGCCCCACAAAAAAATTACTTCTCCGTCTTCACAATTCTAACAAACCAATCTTTTCTATTTGAAAAAAAAAGTCTCAAGTGAACAGATCATATTTATGGTTACATCAAGTATGGTTAATATTGAATTTTTTTTTCTTTTGGTGGGGCTTTCGAGCTCGTCAACATCGAAGGTCATTAGAGCCCATGCAAGTAGGGAAAAATGCAGTTTCGCACCATAGAGAAGAGCCGTATTGACTCTTCCCCGTGTGTGGGACTCGCCGAATACCTCGACCATACCCACTAAAAAACCCTCCTGAATTCAACAAATATATAAATACAAAGATGAAAGAAAAGAAAACAGAATACCAATACATTATAGCCCCCAGGGGGCTTACATCTAGTAAGTACGTGTTTGGCGAACACGGGGCCCCGAGCTATGTGTGGCATTGCTTCCACTTACTTGTGCCATGCTCCTTCCTTTCTCTTTTCTGACCTTCCTTGGTCACCTCTTGTTCTTTTTGATCCCGACGCTATTAGAGCTAGGGTATCTTTCATTTTCCTCTTCTTCTCTTTCTTCTTCTTCTCCTTTTTCTTCTTTCCCCCGCAGGGAACTCAGTTTCGAGTGAGTATGGGCTTGGCGAACCCACGGCCTCGAGCTGGGGACTGGTACTGCGCCACCAGTCCTCGGACACCGTAACCTTTGGACGTGCTTCAGCGACCACCATTGGCGCGATGGTGGAAAGTTGCGTGTTTCAAAGGATGGAGATCTTGCCTTCATTGNCTCAAGGTGTGTTACGCGCCGATGAGGTGAATGGGTGTTGAGGTCAAACACTCTCTAGCGTTTCAACCTCTGGGGCAACTGCCGCACCTCAGTTGAGCAAGGCTTAGTGGCGTGATGCGGGGGCTCCACGTCGCCGGACTTTTATTTCCCCCGAACTCGTGGGACACAATCACTGATTCCTGTTTTCCCCTGCCTTGCGAAGTGGGCGAGTCGCAAGGTAAGTACTCCGCCCCAGGGTCTTTGAAGCGGCCGAGGGTTGCCAGCCCTCCCGCTTCAGAAACCAAAAAGGAAGAGTTAAAGAGCATTCCTTATGAGAATGTTTTTGTTCTTATGAACCGTATAGACGGGACACTTGAAAAAGTGTCCCCGTTCTATATATTTAAAGGTCTACAAGGTCTCGTGGGTACATTAAAGACAATAAAAAGGTTAAGGAACGGTGCAATGCTGCTTGAAACAAAAACAAGCAGACAAGCATTGAAATTACTTGAGTGTAATATGCTTGGCGAGTTCCCTGTAAAGTGCGAGCTCCATGCTGCGCTTAATCACAGCAAGGGGGTCGTAACTTGCAGGGACATTATTGATATGACAACGGAGGAACTAGTTGTGGAATGGGAGGCTGACCACGAAGTTGAGGTCAGTCAGATCATGAGGAAAGTAAATGGTGTTCTCGTGAAGACCAGTTCCTTCATCGTGACATTTGACTGTCCTAAACTACCAAAAGATCTGAAGGCTGGATGGCTGAACCTGCCGATCCGTCCCTTTATTCCAAATCCTCTGCGCTGTTTCAAGTGTCAGAGGTTTGGACACACGACGACATCGTGTAAGGGACGTGACACGTGTGGAAAGTGCGGAAAGGAGGCACACGAACCCGGCGTCTCATGCCCAGGGCCTGCAAAGTGCATTAATTGCACAGGCAGTCACCCGGTATGGAGCAGGGAGTGTGTCGCCTTTCTTGAAGAAAAGAATATTCAGGAAATTAAAACTACGGAGAAGATCCCGTACGGTGAGGCGCGGAAGAAATTCAGGGCTTTACACCCTGTTTTTTCTACCAGTTACTCCACCGCAGCCAAGACTCCAAAACAGATGAAGAACGTATCTGTTCAGGCCGATTTCACTGACGTGTCTACGACAACGTCGTGCACATGTCAGTGCAAATGCGGAAAGGAAGATTCCTCAGTCGTTCCAGTTAAGGCACAACCACCAACAACAGTGCCTACAAAGAAACCTAATCCAAGAAAAACGTCATGTAGCATTAAACCTACCACCGTAACTATAACTACAAAGCCACAGACAAAGACAAAACATGTTTCTACGGCTAAAACCGTGAACCTTGTTGAATCTCTAAAAATATCTAAAACACCTTCCAAGAAATCGCAGAGACGTAAAAAGAACGTCTCTGTGCTTTCTTCCTCCGAGTCTGAATGTGTAATTTCCGATGGTGACGCGGAAATACACATTCACGAACCTGACCCCGGAGGATCGAAACACTAATGGCTTCCATACTTCAGTGGAACCTTAATGGCTATAGAACGCAACGTGAAGAGTTACAACTCTTAGCGCGTCGTAATCCGATATGTATCTGCCTGCAAGAGACACACCTTTCACCAGAACATTCACCCTCTCTGCGAGGATACAGCAGCTTCAGATATGACGACACCACGGGAGATCGAGCAAGAGGAGGAGTTGCCGTGTTTGTTAGAAACACTATCCTCTGCTCGCCTGTTCTCCTACAAACTCACATCCAGGCTATAGCAGTCAGAATTCATAGTGAACCATCTATGACCGTGTGTTCTATCTATCTTCCTCCGACACGAGATTTTTCGGAGATCTCTCTCAGAGATTTAATTCATCAGCTCCCTCGACCATTCCTCCTCCTTGGAGATTTCAACGCCCACAGTGTACTGTGGGGCTCCTCGAGCGATTGCCCCAGGGGCCGTCTGCTGAATTGCCTCTTTGAAGAAGAAGATTTATGTCTATTAAACACCGGAGAGATGACCCACTTTACTTTAGGCACGGGTTCATGGACTGCTATAGACCAGTCAGTTTGCTCTCCTGAAGTTGCTGATGTCTTTTAATGGAGGGTAGATGATCTGCATGGTAGCGACCATCATCCTATCTGGTTGTCCTTGCAGAAACGTGTGACTATTCCCGAAAGCAAGCCACAGAAATGGATTCTCAGTAAGGCTAATTGGACACAGTGCCGTTCCCTGTCTGTCTTCAGAGAAACGGGTTATGTCCAAGAGAGGGTCGACCATCTGACCCAGGTGATTCATCATGCCACTGATGAATCAATTCCGAAAACATCCAATTTTTTGCGAAGACCTCATGTCCCCTGGTGGAATGACACATGTCGCTACGCCATTCGGGCAAGACGAAGAACATTGCGGAGATTTAAGGCTAGTCCATCTCCGGAAAACCTCGCCGCATATCGGATTGCTAGAGGGAAAAAAACGGGCAGAAATATCAAAGAATCCAGATCCACCTCATGGAAAGCGTTTCTAAGCACCATTAAAAGAACAACATCGTCCACTCAAGTATGGGAGTCCATCCGAAAGATATCTGGAAGGTATTCTCGAGTCCCAATATCTGGACTCAATTATCAGGGTCGGATTCTCACCAACAGCAGAGAAATGGCAACAGCAATGGCTGAATATTTTGCTGACTTAACATCTACAGCAAACTGCGATCCTGATTTCGCGAGAGAAAGGGAAACAGCAGAGAGCACATCTTTTGACTTTCGTTCCACCANCCTACAACTCTCCCTTCTCTATGTGGGAACTTGAGTCAGCTCTAGCGACAGTCCACAACACTGCTCCTGGCCCCGATTCCATTCATTATGAAATGCTGAGACAACTAAGTCTCGAATCGAAAAATACCTTCTGGATATCTTTAATCTTTCATGGTCCGAAGGAGTATTCCCTAATTCCTGGAAAAAAGCAACGCTTATCCCTTTATTAAAACCAGGTAAGGACAAAACGAATATTAGTAGTTATCGAAGCATTGCCTTGACGAGTTGTGTTGGTAAAACTCTGGAGAGAATTATCAACCGACGTCTCGTCTGGTATCTTGAACGGCATGACTTGCTGAGTCGATCTCAGTGCGGTTTCAGAAAGTTCCATTCCACCTTGGACAACTTACTTCTCCTGGAATCAGCAATTCAAGATGCTTTCGTCCGAAGACAACATCTCATTGGAATATTCTTTGACATCAAGAAGGCTTACGATACTACTTGGCGTCATGGAATTTTACAACAACTCTATGCCTGGGGATTTAGAGGACGTCTTCCTCTGATACTCATGTTCTTTTTGGATGTGCGTTTCTTCCGCTATAGAATTGGAAGAGACACCTCGGATCTCCTTCTTCAGGAGAACGGTGTTCCTCAGGGCTCAGTCTTGAGTGTGACCCTTTTTGCAGTGGCCATAAACAGCATAACGTCTGCTGTAAAGAATCCTGTTTTACACTCTCTTTTTGTCGATGACTTTGCTATCTTTTGTTCATCACAGAGTGTCACAGGTGCGGAGCGACAAATCCAACTCGTCCTGAATAGATTATACCACTGGTCGAAAACGACAGGTTTTCGTTTCTCATCAAATCATGTGTTAAGTCATGGAGCAGTTCCTGTAGGCCAGCCCGGCGCGACGAGGTCTTGCTGACCCGCATGTGCATAGGACATTGTCCTCTCACTCATAGGTATCTCTTACTACTTGATGATGAACCCATTTGTGAGGAGTGTAGCTGTTCTCTGACAGTGCGTCATCTACTAACTGATTGCAGAAGATACTCAAGTATACGGAGACAAATTGGTCTGGCTGCAGATTTACC
>NNCF01126098.1:5430-29031 GCA_002313205.1 Laupala kohalensis | reverse complement strand
TCCTGGATGTTCTGGATCAGCTTATCAGCTGAATACATGTTCTGGATTGCTTGGAGGGCACTCAGCGAATCAGAACAAATCAGGAAATGTGATCCGCCGTAACACTTTGTTAATCGCAATGCTCGCAATATGACGTTGCACTCAGCAGTGTAAACACTGCACAAGTCGCCTAGACGGTAGCCACTGGTCTCACGGGGAAATACCACGGAGCAGCCGACACCATCAGCCTGCTTCGACCCGTCGGTAAACACAGGGATACGGTCCCGGTATTTGTAGAGGATTAGCTGAAAGTATATCCTCAACATCGGAGCTGGAGTGTTCTTCTTGTCATGATGCAAAAGATCGAAAATAATCTTCGGCTTGTGCAAAGCCCAAGGGGGAGACTTACTAAAACCTTGATGTAAGACATTAAGTGTGCGTATATTTAAGGTTTCCAAAATTTGTTTGGAGCGATATCCAAAAGGTTTGGTTGCTCTCAGTCTGTTGTTGTAGAAACGGATGGAAGAAGAGGATGGATGAAAAACCGCGTTGTGCACCAGATTGTCGGGTAAAGTTTGCAAGTTTGCCGGAGGTAAAGAGATCGTTCGCCACTCTCGGCATACAAACTCGGAATGGGACTAGTGCGGTAGGCTCCCGTAACTAGTCGAATTCCGGCATGGTGGACACTATCCAACTTCTTTAAATAGCTTGCACGAGCAGAGCTATATACAACGCAGCCATAATCGAGCCGAGATCTTATGAATGCTCGATAAAACTGGTGCAGGGAGTAGCGATCAGCGCCCCATTCCCTGCTACTGAGGCACTTCAATAAATTCAGAGATTTTAATGTTCTTGCTCTTAGGTCTGTTAGATGTTCAATCCAATTCAATCTCTGATCAAAAATCAGACCTAGGAATTTCACAAAAGGATAGAATTTGAGAACGTTGTTTCCCAGAGCGAGGTGAGGTTCTGCCAGAAGGCTTGGTCTCCTACTGAAAAGAACACAGCGTGTTTTCTCAGCAGAGAAACGAAAACTTCTTTTCGACCAGTGGTATAATCTTATATTCAGGACGAGTTGGATTTGTCGCTCCGCACCTGTGACACTCTGTGATGAACAAAAGATAGCAAAGTCATCGACAAAAAGAGAGTGTAAAACAGGATTCTTTACAGCAGACGTTATGCTGTTTATGGCCACTGCAAATAAGGTCACACTCAAGACTGAGCTCAGAGGATTACCGTTCTCTTGAAGAAGGAGATCCGAGGTGTCTCTTCCAATTCTATAGCGGAAGGAACGTTGATCCAAAAAGGACATGAGCATCAGAGGAAGACGTCCTCTAAATCCCCAGGCATACAGTTGTTGTAAAATGCCATGACGCCAAGTAGTATCGTAAGCATTTTCGATGTCAAAGAATATTCCAATGAGATGTTGTCTTTGGACGAAAGCATCTTGAATTGCTGATTCCAGGAGAAGTAAGTTGTCCAAGGTGGAATGGAACTTTCTGAAACCGCACTGAGATCGACTCAGCAAGTCATGCCGTTCAAGATACCAGACGAGACGTCGGTTGATAATTCTCTCCAGAGTTTTACCAACACAACTCGTCAAGGCAATGCTTCGATAACTACTAATGTTCGTTTTGTCCTTACCTGGTTTTAATAAAGGGATAAGCGTTGCTTCCTTCCAGGAATTAGGGAATACTCCCTCGGACCATGAAAGATTAAAGATATCCAGAAGGTATTTTTCGATTCGAGACTCAGCATTTCATAATGAATTGTTGTTGTCTCAGCATTTCATAATGAATTGAATCGGGGCCAGGAGCAGTCTTGTGGACTGTCGCTAGAGCTGACTCAAGTTCCCACATAGAGAAGGGAGAGTTGTAGGGTTCCCAGTTGGTGGAACGAAAGTCAAAAGATGTGCTCTCTGCTGTTTCCCTTTCTCTCGCGAAATCAGGATCGCAGTTTGCTGTAGATGTTAAGTCAGCAAAATATTCAGCCATTGCTGTTGCCATTTCTCTGCTGTTGGTGAGAATCCGACCCTGATAATTGAGTCCAGATATTGGGACTCGAGAATACCTTCCAGATATCTTTCGGATGGACTCCCATACTTTAGTGGACGATGTTGTTCTCTTAATGGTGCTTAGAAACTCTTTCCAGGAGGTGGATCTGGAATCTTTGATAGTTCTGCCCGCTTTTCNTTTGATAGTTCTGCGCGCTTTTGCTCTAGCAATCCGATATGCGGCGAGGTTTTCCGGAGATGGACTAGCCTTAAATCTCCGCAATGTTCTTCGTCTTGCCCGAATGGCGGAGCGACATGCGTCGTTCCACCAGGGGACATGAGGTCTTCGCGGAAAATTAGATGTTTTCGGAATGGATTCATCAGCGGCATGATGAATCACCTGGGTCAGATGGTCGACCCTCTCTTGGACATTACCCGTTTCTCTGAAGACAGACAGGGAACGGTACTGTGTCCAATTTGCCTTACTGAGAATCCATTTTTGTGGCTTGCTTTCGGGAATAGTCACACGTTCCTGCAAGGACAACCATATAGGATGATGATCGCTACCATGCAGATCATCTTCTACCCTCCATTGAAAGATATCAGCAACTTCAGGAGAGCAAACTGACAGGTCTATAGCAGTCCATGAACCCGTGCCTAAAGCGAAGTGGGTCATCTCCCCGGTGTTCAATAAACTTGACTGTTCCGGTGTGTGGGACTCGTCGAATGACACGAACATATCGACTAAAAACCCTCCTGAAATACCATATATCCGAAAAAAATTAAGGAAACGTTTCCTAAAACTTTATAAAACCGAAAACCAAGAAAGATGTAAAATTAAAGAGAGAAAAAATTTAAAATTTAAGTAAAGAAAAAATAAAGAAGGATTTTTTGTGGGGTTTTAGGGCTCGTCAACGGCAAGGTAATTAGAGCCCTCGCAGTTGGGAAAAAATGAAGTTTCGCACCGTAGGGAAGAGCTGTAGTGATTCTTCCTCTTGTGTGCGACTCGCCGAATATCTCAACCATACCCACTAAAAAACCCCTCCTGAATTCTACAAATATCTAAACACAAAGATGATAGAAATAAAAAGGATACAGTTGCCCAATACATTATATCGAAAATAAAATAAATTCTCAAAATTAAAATTGTAAACTACGGAAAGGAAGAATAAAAGAAAAGAAGAAAGTGGAATAGGAAACAAGAATGCAAATTTAAACCCTTCCAAGAACTTGTGAAAGGATCCCCGATCTACTTATAAAATTCAAAAGTTTATTAACATTATCCATTTCATTTCCGAGAATTGTTGGTAAATCTGCTGCCAAACCAATTTGTCTCCGTATTCTTGTGTATTTTATGCAATCAGTTAGTAAGTGACGCACTGTCAGAGAACAGCTACACTCCTCACAAACGGGCTCATCATCAAGTAGCAAGAGATACCGATAAGTGAGAGGAAAATGTCCTATGCGCTGACGGGTCAGCAAGACAGAAACTGCTGCATGACTTAACAAAAGATTTGATAAGTCGGAACTTACTCCACCAACAGCCAACCATTCATTGTTCCATTTACTCAGAATCCTTGCCTTGATGTAATTTAGGAGATCTCGTTTTAGAATCGTGAAGAAATCCACACTTCTTGAGGCATGCCACTTTTGCGGAAACGTCTGCTTCCTCATTTCCTTTAATTCACACGTTTCCGAGAATCCAACAAAACATTATGTTCCTTCCGTCACTTTGGATGGAGAAAAGCGTATCCATGATGTTCTGGATCAGCTTATCAGCTGGATACTTAATCTGGATTGCATGAAGGGCGCTTAGAGAATGAGAAAAAAACGAGGGAGGTCCAGTGTTTTACCAACACAACTCGTCAAGGTGATGACAAGTCTTGGAATCCGATATGCGGCGAGGTTTTCCGGAGATAATCTACCCTTAAAATTTACGCAACGCTCTTCGCCTTGGCCGAACGGCAGACTTCCATGCGTCGTTCCACCAGCGGACATGAGGTCTTCGCGCAAAACGTAGATGTTTTCGGAAGATGAATAAGCCGGGTCAGATAGTCGACCCTCTCTTGGTTTCTCTGAAGACAGCCAGAGAATGGTACATTGACTAGTTAACCTTTCTGTGTATCACTTTCTAAGGCTTGTATTCGGGAACAGTCGCACGTTCCTGCAAGGACAACCAGATAGGAGTACCATTCAGATCATCTTCTACCTTCCATTGGAAGATATCACCAACTTCAGGAGAAAAAATTGATACGTCTATAGCAGTCAAGGACCCCGTGGCAAACGCAAAGTGGATCATCTTCCCGATCGGAAGATATTTTTGTATCTCGTTATGTACTTGATAAGGACCAGGGTATGTATCTTTTGAAAACTCAAGGATTGAGGTAAGCTCCGTTTTTAGGAAAGGACGTTATATCCGCACCTCTGCTATTGGAAAAATCCAAGTGTCTACTTTCTGGTGGAGAAACGCGCGAGCTATCTTTTGGAGAAACGGAGAAAAATAGGAGTTATAAACTCTTTTGTAGTGCGATTCAAGCTGCTCAGCGATGACATCAGGTTAAGTTCCAAGGTGTCCATTTACATTGTGACCGGATATTGAAAAAGAGGGCCACGAACCTTTTATCTTACGAAGTTTTTGCCACACGACTGAATGGGAGTATGACACCTTTAAAGATGAAATGTAAGCTTTCTAGGAGAATGGCATACTATCTCGAAGAGTTCCTTATTCTGCGCCTTTTAAACTCAATGAGATTTTATAGTGGGATACTTGTTAAGCAGTGCTAAAGCTTTCTTTTTAGCGCTGACCGCCTTTGCGCAGTTTGAATTCCACCATGGAACTGGGCAATGCCTCTGGTTGCATGATGATTTAGGGATGACACAAATATATGTCGTTTCCGATTGCGTTTACATTTCACCCTTTCATACCCCTCGCTTGAGGTGCAAGTAAAGTTACACCCACAATGCTTCTTGCCAGATAGTGAGTCCGCTGTACCAAGTTTTGTTGAATTTACTTCAGGCATTTGAGAGTAATGGTGCGCCATCCATCTATCCATCCAATGTTATACATATAAAAATACAAAATGTTGGGAGAAATTAATTTATAGATTTATATAACTGTGTTTTATTAATATTCCACCTCAGTTTATAACAAGTTCGTTGTAAAACAGAGAAATAAAACTTTCCATCAATCCGAGCATTAGAAACATTACACAGTGTAAATAAATCACTTTTATAAATGTCTCATGCATGAAAATAACATTTTAACCATAGTAAATACTCTGGAAATTATATTCACTAAAAAACTTGAATATTTGTGAAAATGTTCAATACTAGTTCTTTCCTTCAAAACATTTAAAACTAATTTGGTAATAGCTCAACCTCCAAAACTAGTAATGGTCGTTTTGAAAACGCTCAGAATTAGTCTCCGCAGTCATTTGTTGTGTTTCGCCTCTTTCATAAAGCAACCCCAGTTCCCGTTTCCTTTCACCCCTCTGTTCCATTAATACTTCCCTTTCCATACTGCACAAGCAGAATTCCACCAAAACAAGTGAACTTTATCATTTCTTCGATTTCGTCCCATATAATATATAGCCCTCCGTCTAACTCATTCACTCACTCATTTCGAGTTGAAAATTAATTGATAATTCTACTAGTCGTAAAAGCATGAAATTTGGTTTTTCTCATAGCTATAGAATAGCAATGAATGGCATAATTTAAAAAAATTCGAGAATTTTAATTTTAAAGCATATTTATAATTATATAATTTTAATGCACATTAATATTACGCCGAGAAAGCGAGAATTTGAGGATGTGCCATGTAGCGAAGTCAAAGCCACCTCGATTACAAAAATTGTAGTAGTACTGCGGCAAAATCCTGAAAATCGTATTGGGACTTTTCGTTTATTGTGCAAGTTATTTAAGGTTTTATGGACGTTTGTAGCATTGTGTGCTTTATATTTACAATCAGTATATAAAAACATCATACGTGTTTAACTTTTTGTGTCTTTGTGCAAAGAAAATGACAAAAATGGATGTTTGTGAACTTATTTGAAACGGTATCTGAAGAGTAACAATGGTAAGTTGTCATACGTAATTGTAGTGAAGTTTTATTCGTCAAAATAGCTTTCATTCATTAATGTGTCGTATATGTATTTGTGATTGATTAGCTCATGTATGTGTTTACATTTAATTTACATTGCAATGAGGCTTATTAATTACATTGCCGAACTAGGTTTTTGAATACGTGAGATACTTAGGAATCTATCATTTTCCTAGACATGTTTGATATTACTCGCTTTCATTTTTTTTTAGTATTGAGATAAGATTGAAATTCGTGTTTACGAAATTTATAAGTGCAACGAAGACCTTTAAAAGTAAAATGAAGATCATATTAAAAATTAGTTAGTTTACTCCTTGTATCTTTCAATGGAATACTTTCAATGACGTAATCTCCCCACCACTTCTCTACAAAATTGAGGGGAAATTAAGAGTTTGACTTGAAACCAAGATCTGTCCTATCGCACTAAATACGCAGAGTTATAATGTATCATCCTACAGGTTCTCGCCCAATTCCTCTCACATTGTTTAGTTTCTCAGCCCGATACAGAATGCAGCGAGTCGTATAGAAAGCCATTGAAAATGTCTTATAAGATATATTGAAGTCACAAATCGTGTATGTAGGCTGCCGTGAGAATTTGTACCGATACATTGATTCATTTCGAATATATTTTTATGTTCTTAAAGAATTAAATTTTAGGCAAAAAGTAATAATTTTACAATGTAGGGGAAGATTAAGTTAATTTTTTATTTCACAACGATTTTTATGTTACATTTTAAACGCATTCACTATTATTGACAATGACCAACAATAGACGATATTTGTTTTGTTTCACAGAAAACTGTTTACTAGCAAGGAATACGCAGTTATTGTTCCGTGAATATTAATTACAGAATTTTCAAGGCGTATGAAATGGATGTTTTAGATCACGATCCAACGATTTCTAGATATAGTAATTATATCATTTTATTATCTCTTTTGTACGTATCTTTTTCTTCTTCTTGGGGCTTTAGGGTTAGTCAGGGTCATTGGAACCATCGTAGTTTGTACGTGTCATTATAAGTTCTAGACACAGTCCTACATAAATAAATCAGGCATTTTTCTGCTGCAATGAATTATACGGTACAGCAAAAACCTCTTTTCTGCTTTTAGATTAGCTCACCGGATGAACTTGGGGTACGATGGTTTACACGGTGAATCCTTTTAATCTAACAATAAGGATGGTTCGGCACAGGTAGGATGTGAGCGCAAGCGAGTATCAACTATATACGGGATACTGTATTTGCAAAAAAAAAACTATAAAATTTGTTTAAAAAAGGGATGGAAAAAATTATTAATGTTAAATATTTGTGAAAAATTCCTTCAAATTTATTTTTCTAGAACTCTTTTTATTTCGTTGTTACTGACATTCCATAAAATTCACTTTCATTAGCACAGATAACAAAGTACTCGTGTACTTTTCAATTCTCAAAATTCAAACTCCACTCTGAAATCGTAATGTGGATGTGGATGACCCATAAATTAATTCGATGATTACCAATTACTATCTCGATGCGTATTTCCTCACTTGACGCGTATGATGACAGAACCCCGCGGCACGTGAAATCCAGCCCATCCTGGCGTCAAAACCACAGGTCAAATTCCTCTCTCACCATTGGAGAGATTAATACGACAGAGGTTTCAATTCCGTCGACATGCCAAGTGATTGACGAGGGGGAAGCGGGGGCTGGAGGTTGCTCCCGTGCAAGGAGCGTGTTCCTTGTGGCCGGCCGCCGATATCGAGGACACGGTGCAACACCTGCTATGCCTGGCGGAGAGAACCAAGCAAAGAAGGCACTCTTGCACTCGCAAGCCAAACTAATAAGTGGTTTCGACGGAGTGCAGAACTAAATCAATTTTGAGTAGGCAGGGTGACTCGGATAACTATCTTAAAAAAACTGAAAATTAAAGACTATACCAATTGTATTAGTAGAAAAGACAAGGAATCAGCGGATTATATTATGTTACATGACTGCACCATGAATGACACAGAGCGTGGATGGAGGATATAAGTAATGAAGACAATGCGAAATGGACAATTGGACAAACTATGTATGTGACGAAACAACATACACCATTACGGAAGAATGTGCATTCAGAATATTAAGCGTGAGGGGAGCAATAAAACTGGACTCAACAAAATAAAAGACGTTCGTGTCACAATGGCGCCAACAGGTGCAGCTTAGAAAGACAAAAAATGTAGAGACGGCATAATCCACGAGAAGAAGGAAAACAATAGTAAATGACAGGTACGATAACAGATATAGCATGAAAAAGGAATAAATATCCCTAGCAATAAGCACATAGCTATGTTTAAGAGAGTTCAGAAATAAAGAAATGAAGACAGAAAAAGAAAAAGTTAACTGAAGTTTAAAAGGAAAGAATTATATTCCTGGAGAATGTTTTATGCAAAAATTATATAAATAATGTTTTATGCATAAACTTTAGGAATTTTGTTCCTCAGAAAACATTGCTTACGAAATTGATCATAATAATCAGAGACAAAACATCTTAGTTAACAATGGTTTTCATCTACGGACATCTAGGTCCAGCGCACTTCCACAGCTCTACTCTTATTCTGGGACAGGGTGCGTTAATATAAATATTAGGAGAAAAATATAATTATTGGAAATACGTTATTGTTGTAGTTGTAAAATTGTGAAAGTGCACATATTTTAGTCGAAGGCTACAGAGAAATAATTTTTATTTTGAGTTCATTAAACCACAGCCGGTTTCACACAAAACAAAAGGATGAAATTTGGCAACGCTGCAAAGACGGCTATGTTCTGTGGTTGATTTCCTTTGGATTCTGTATTCCAACTACATCTTTTGTGGGCCAACTAGAAATAACCAGATGTCACGTATGGTGATATATTTTCCTCCAAATCTCCACATTTACACTTTTCTGCGAGCACAGTAAGTAATAAAATTTGTTATCAATAAAATATCTATCTTATTCTTTATAGGATTTAAGAAGTGGAGTTTTCTGACATAATGCTTAGTCGTTCCTAGATGTTAAATTAGAGAGCTGCGTTTTATTCCTGTTTCCTCGTATAATGTGAAAATTTCTTTTTCTTAATATGTATATTGGCGTCTTACGGCTCGCCGACATCAAAGTAATTAGAAACCTAATATTGCACAGGTAAACAAAATGCTGAAACGCACTAAGGAAAGTCCACGTGACCTCCCCCCGCGTGTAGAACTCGCCAAATGACTCAACCACATGCACTAAAACCCTCCTGAAACACAATATATTCAAACAAAAAAAGCAAAAACAGACAACAGTTTCCAAAACAATTATAAAAACAGAAATTAAAGAAAGAAGTAAATTTAGAGAGAGAAAAACATGTAACTTTTAAGAAAAAGGGATAAAGATTTAAATTCAAACCAACTCGAGAACTTGTAGGAGCAACCCCGATTATTTTATGGATTTGAGTATTGACAAAAAAATAAAAATCAAATAAGGTGCCAAAGGTCACATTCATCGAGGAATTTAAAAAGGCAAGTCAAAATCGGATTTTTTTGCGTCCAAACAGTCGGGTAGATCGTGTCGCCGTCGGCTAGTACTATATTCGGAAAACATAAAAGAAAGTGTTGTATTGCAAGTTGCACAAATGGGGAGGTTCACCGCGTAAGAGATGACCATGAGTGAGGTAGAAGTGGCCAATACCAAGACGTGTAGTGATCCCTTCTTCACGTCTGTTCGCAGGGGATGATGACTACCAGATGTTAACGGAAACTTTTAGCTTCCTCAGTTTGAAGGCGCAATTTTTCCATTCAGCTTGCCACGTCTTAAGAAGAGATGATTTTATGGAAACCTTTGAAACTGACGTAGGTACAGTTGAAAGGTTAAGGAATGCTCTCTGTGTTCCCCGTTTCGCTGCCACATCAGCTCCTTCGTTACACATAATACAAACTTGCCCAGGAACCAAACATAACACTATTATAAAATTTTGAAATACTAGATGGCTTAGTAGATTCTCAATTGTCAGCTTAAGGGTGTCAGAAGTGTACAGTGAAGGTACTGACCACAGAGCATTAATAGATTCACTGCATAGAACCACAAGCCGTACTGAAGATAGCTGAATAAACTTCAGCGTCTCAAGAATTGCATATTCTTCCGCGGTGTACGCGCTGCAAAAGGAATGGAGGCGAAAAGAGGGGGCGGTACCATGGCATTGAACAGTAGCACCAACGGAATTATTCATTGCTGAGCCATCAATGTATATGAAGATATGATACAAATAGTGCTTTTTAGTTCTCCGAAGTGCTGTTGGTACACAGCAGCTGGAGTGGAGTGTCTTGCTTTGAAAGTTGAGACATCTAAGAGTCGATTGTTTGGGTGCATGAAGGACCAAGGTGGTGTAAGAGTGTGGGTAACTCACTGGAGAAGGTAGTGTGACGGCACTTTCCTCTAGCGGTTGTTTAAAACGGAAACCCGCTGGGCGGGGTAACGAATATCTTTCAGCGTAAGAAGAAATACATTTTGGGGAATGTATGTGTCCGAGTGGGGTGATTTGAAACCCCCATCAGTTTCACTCTGTAAGAGCCATGTAAAAAATCACGTATTGTGTTAGGAGATAGTTCGTGAGCGTCCATTAGTAAACAATCTATTCGACTAGTGCGGTAGGCACCAGTGCAATGCAAACTCCAGCATGATGGATACTATTAAGAGACCTGAGTGTCTTCGGTGATGCGGAGTCGTATACAATACTGCCATAATCTAATAGAGACTGAACGAGAATTCTATACAGGCGAGGAAGACAAGTGCGGTCTGCGCCCCATGATGATGCGCTTTATCAGCAAAGGAGGTTAAGGGAAGAATTACAACGGGATTGTAGTTTTCGGATGTGATTGCTCCAAACTAGTGTGCGATCGAATGTGAGACCGAGGAATTTCGCGGAGTCAACGAAAGGCATACGTTCGCCCCATGAAAAAGATCTGGATCAATGTGAATACTGTATATCCTACAGAAATACATACAGCATGACGTGGATACAGAAAACTAAAGCCGGTAGACATGCTCCACTCGTGTAAACGGTTTAAAACCAATTGCAGTTGCCTGTGGATGACAGAGATGCTGCTTGACGAACAAGAGATGGCGAAGTCGTCTACGAAGAGAGTCGCATGGATTGGTTTTCGAACCACTGACGCAATATTGTTTATGACTACGGCAAAAATAGTGACGTTCAAGATGAGCCCTGTGGGGGCACCGATTTTATTTCGAATGACTGATTAGATTATAAATGAGTACCGAGGGGAAAGCGGAAAGAGCGTTGAGATAGGAAGCTCTCCAGGAACAGGAAGACAGTTTTGGAATCCGTAAGAGTGCAATGTGCGAAGGATTCCGTACCTCCAGGTTGTGTCATAAGCTTTTTTCAGGTCAAAAAAGTTGGCTACAAGGTGTTCCCCCAATACAAACGTTGATGAGTCGGTAGATGCACGCAACAATGTGGTCCAGTTTTGACCGCTATTTTCTAAAACCTCGTTGTATATTGGTCGGAAGGTTTCGCGATTCCAGAGACCAAACCAGGCGACGATTGATTATTCTTTCTAACAATTTGTAAACGCAGCTTGTCATAGAAATCAGTCGAAAGTGCGATGAATTATAAAAATCTTTTCCGTCGTTCGGAAGTGGAATAATTATATTTAAATAACTTCACAGGGAATTTCATGCCAATCACTGGCAAATGTTCTGGCATGGCATTATGTCTTTGATCATGACCAGAGGTCGTATCCTTTAAAGACGCAACTGCAGAGGTCAGCTCCGTCATTGAGAAAGGAATGTTATATTCTTCGACTCCGTAACTGGAGAAATCCAAGCGACACTTTTCCGCGCGACCTTCTGTTGGAAAAACAATGGAGGAAAACCTGAAGAGTTAAAGACTCTTACGTAGTGTGATGAAAGTCCTTCAGCTATGACTTCGGGTGAAGTTTGAAGCTGTCCGTTTACAATAAGACCAGAGATGGAAAAAAGAACAAATAACTCTGAATATTCCGAACTTTCTGTCATGCGACTGATGATGAAGTACGGCTTGTAAGAGATGAAATGTAAGCCTTTCAGGGTGACGAATTACTTTCTCCCAGAGTTCGTTTTGTTCAGTTTCTGCACTTTTTAAACTCATCGATATTATCAACAGTTGTATATTTGAGAAGTAGCGCTAAACTTTGTTTCTAGCGCTGACCGTCTGTGCGCGATCTGAATTCAACCATGGGCAATGCCTTGGATTACATGATGATTTAGGGATAGCAACATTGACGGCATCGAGAACCGCATTAGTGAAATGGGATTTCAAATCATCCACATCAGCGAAAGGCTCATCGCAAAGATTGATGTTCCATTTGAATACATCACATTCTGCTTTTTTAAATATCTACTGAGAGAAGCGTAAAACCGAGGGGCAAAGAACGTTTAAATGTACAAGAATCAGGCAGTGGTCACTCCCACACAGATCATCAAGAACTGTCCAGTGTAAGATAGAAAAAATTGAGGAACTGCAAATGCTAAAATCAAGCACCGAGAAAGATCGAGAGTCTGTACAGAAGTGTCTGGTTTGACCAGTGTTAGGGAGCCGCTATCTAATAGTTTTTTTATTATATCACCATTTAGGCAAAGAAGAGCCATGTTTTGGTATTTGTTCGCTATTGTCGGCGCTTTTTTTTGTTGACGACTATAAACTAAGACCCCACTGTGGTCCCCTCCCTGAAAGATTCGTCGTGATGACTGCTAGAATGATCATTATCGGACATAACAATTGTACAATTTCTGCTCCTTGAGCGGGAATTGCCTCGGCGACTATGCGAAGATCATGTCACATTAGAGTCTAATTTTAAAGTATCAGCTCTGCGGGACTTTGGGGAACTACTTCTCTGGCAAGAACAACCCCGACGTCTCGCCAGAGTCACGGGGATCGTTAAGCAGCAGATTGCCGTTTCTTGGTGGTCGTGGAAGTAAAGGTGGACCTAGAGGTGGAAACAGATGGGCATTTCGGTGCAATCTTATACTTTGTAGGAATAAGTATCTAACCCCTAGGAATTCCGCTTTCAAGGTGGAAGGATCATCAAAGCTGGCCTGAGATTCAGAGTTGCACATCGTATGTTTCTGAATGTCGTCGAAATTCACCCGACAACCAAAGGAAGCTGTAGGTGGTTTCTTCGTGCTCACCGCTGTGGCAAATGGTTTATTTATTGCGACAGGAATTTTTAATCATGAACAGGCGCCTGACGTCGAGAAATGGCACCCTTTCCGTAACGCAGATCTTCTGGATGTCCTTCTCCATAAAATATTTAAGACCCGTGTTTGAATTGGAATGATGGTTTTCCTGACAATTCACACAAAACGGAGGCGACGAGCAAGATGACGACTCGTGCGACGGTTTACCGCAAATGACACAAATTTCGCTAGATGACTTGCAGCGGTCCAATGTGTCACCGCTGGCACTTGAAGCAGCACAGAGGACTCGGCACATTGTCAAACACGCGTAGTGTAGAATTTACAGGAGACGCTCTCTGGAAGAGAGGGCCGATAAAAGGTTAGAATCAAAGGTTAGAGGGGACGAACTTCCCCTGTACCTTCCTCTTGACTTAGTGAATATTGATATCACTTTCCGGGTGAAAAAAATATTTCAGGCCTTCATCAGATTCTTGTGCAAAATCATCGTGGATAACCACTCCTTTGCACAAGTGTAGCCACCTTCACCTTTAATCCGGCAATTTCATTGACGGATCTTATATAATCAATTTTCTTATCAGTACGTGCCTCCAGCAGAATTTATCCGTTCCGCTGGCGCACGACAGACTGCAGCTTTCCAATTACGTAATCAATAGCTCTCGCAAGATTAACCGCACTTACAGACTTAGAAGACATACTTTCAGACACTTACAGACTTTCCTTCGTCAAAACAACTCATGACAAGGAAGTGAGGCTTGGTCGACCGGTCACTTTCTTTGCAAAAAAACTGTTCAAGTTGACAGTTACTGCAACTTATCGCCTATTCCTAGAGGAAGAGGGCAGTGAGCGACAGAAGGGAACAAGCTTTTTAATGCGCATGGATTTAAATTCATCCCCGTGATCCCCACTCACCACGGATCCAAGGGAACACCCAGTTGTGCCAGGGTTGACACGGGGATATAGCGGGGACACGTAAGGTTCTTTAAGCAGGGTAGCTCCGACGTCGTGGACCCACGGGAAGGATCCCCGGCGCCTCCCCTCACCCTGGAGTTCAGTCATAGACCTAGTCCAAACTGATTGGTAGGGGTGGGTTAACCCCCTGTCCCTTGTCAAGAGCGAGGCCAACGCAAGGGTATTGGATGACGCATAAAAGAAGATCCTTCTAGGATTGCATGGCCCCTCACCTCGCCAGGACATCCATTTCCTCCGACACGGATCGCCATGCACGGCAAACACATGGCAGAGCTTCAAGCGCACAGAGGCCAGTAAAGAAGATAAAAGCGATAAAAGTGAAAAGTAGGTAATTAGGTAAAAGGAAATACTTGAAAGCCTTCTAAGTATCCCACAGTCAGGACGTGTACCGACTCACTTTAACAGCGTGATAAATTTAATTACATTAATTTTTGGATTGTCATTATATACAGATGCCGGACAAATGTTGTGTTGTAGGGTGCCAAAGCAACTACAAGTCAACTGATGATTATGTCACAGTATTCAGATCCCCTTCTGTTTCTGAACGGCATGTGGCGTGACATAGGAGTATTCCCAGAAAGTATTGGAGTCCCTCTAAGAGATTAGTAGTCTACATCAAGCACCCCCCAGGGGGCTTACATCTAGTAAGTACGTGTTTGGCGAACACGGGGCCCCGAGCCGAGTCTGGCATTGCTCCCACTTACTTGTGCCATGCTCCTTCCTTTCTCTTTTCTGACCTCCCTTGGTCACCTCTTGATCTTTTCGATCNAAACCCCCAAAAAAAAAAAAAAAAAAAAAAATACATCAAGCATTTTCAGGAGCACAACATAATTTCATTTGGTTATAAAGAACACAGATGGCAAAGAGAAGAAGTTTCTTCGTGCTCGCCTCAAAAAAATTTTATTGGTGGGGCTTAAGGGCTTGTCAACGGCAATGTCATTCGAGCCCTTGGAGGTGGTTAAATGCAGTTTCGCACCATTGAGAAGAGCCGTAGTGACTTTTCCCCATGTGTGGGTCTCGTCGACTATCTCGACCATACTCACTATAAAAAAACCTCCTGAATTCAACAAATATCTAAATACAAAGATGAGAGAAAAGGAAAAAAAACTGTTGCCCAATACATTATATCGAAAATAAAATAATTTCTATTTTTTCCTTCTTATTTATTATCCATTATATTCATTGCGATTGCATGTACTCCCTTTTCTTTGGCTTATAAATATAATTAGAAATTAAAATTGTCGTTTTGTTTGACTGGATTTGAGTAATTCTAGGCATCATTAATTTGAGTTTAAATATAACTATTGAAGGAAAATTCAGAAAGTGTAGTAAATTCAGAAAATAGTATCTGAAGGTTTTGAGTAGTAGTTTAATTTATCAGAATATAAAGTTATTTCATCAGGTAACAAACTGTATTGCATTCGCTACCCCCCCCCCAAAAAAAAACTAAATTTTTTGAAGTATTATTCAACACTAACCCCATAGTTCAGCCGGTAGAGCATCTACCTGCTGCGCTATAGTTATATACTCGAAATATATCTTTGCATGCGTTAAAAATATATCGAAAGCAGCATTTGAGCCGCTACGGCGAAACTCTCCCAGGGAGGCCGTCTATCGTGTGCAGATGCAACGTTGCCAGCGTTGTGCTTCCAGCTTTTGTAAAGTCAGCTGTGATTAAACAAACGATACCACAAAGAGGAAAGCTTACCTATTTTTTATGCTAGCAAGTGGTTAATTTTAATTTCAACTGTAATTACATAGTAAAAATATAGTAACTAATATTATAATCGCTGTACCATCTAATAATTAAAACAGTAAGTATAAATTTAGAACTAAAAATATCAGTGATGAAACATATCCAATCATAGAACTAAATACGGCTGTTATCAGTAGAAAAAGTAAATTTGATTCAGTTTTCTTCGTTTGTTATAAAAAAATTCGTAAAACTCCTGCATTATCCGTTAATCTCTTGTCTGAGTTCACTCTAAAACGACAATATGCTATGTTCCAGGAAAGATTTTTATATAGATAACACGTTTTCACAAATATTTTTGATTTTAACTTACTAGTGTGTAACAGTTAATGTTTTGGAAGTATAATGAGTTGCTTTCTTGCGACACTCATCATAAGAGCTTTGAACTTTCTTCCAAAATATTTAAAGAACCGTCGACTTTGAGCTCCCATTCCGGGTATTATCGTTCAATAAGAGCAATTAAGTTGTGTAAATAAGTAATAGAATATCAGATTGATTCAACGAGAATTCAATTCAATTGCCAAGAGGTCCGTTAAAAACAATATTTTTAGAAAATCGCTAACAATAGACTGGTGTACTCCTAAAGTAGTAATTGATAAAACAATGAATAAAGGAAAAATAAGAAGACTGGTATTTTCGTGAAGAGATTACAACGATTAAATAGGAAATAAATTTTGTTTATCTGGCAGCTCGTCACGATGATCACCCACTTCACATGCCTTGGATTTAGACGAACTACTATTCACGTCATCGCGTCCCGGAAAGCGCTTCGTTTGTTTTTACGATGGTCTTGGAATAAAGAGTGACTACAGCACCTCTGTCAGTGAAGAGATGCGAATGGCACGGATCCGTTCTAAACGAAGGCATTAATCCACTGCTTCTTCTCCAATCGTCTACCTTACACACTCGTTAGCCCGAAATGAAGCTTTGATAGGACGTATTGCTATGACTTCTCGAAATTCAACTCCTCCACTCCAATTATACTCCTCAGTTCCAGATAGTCAGCGCCGGCCACGTAAAATTCACCAGTATTTCGAAATTGTATAATCAAGTTTGACTATTACTTTCGCCAAAATTTTCACTTTTACGGGAATATTAAATTTTAAAGTTTATACATCCAAACTGTAAGTAAGTCAGTAGAAGTTATGGTAAATAAGATAAAATAAATGTCGATTAATTGACGATTACGGTAGAATAAATGCTTAAGTCGACTCATGCGAATACTGAGATCTAGATAATAATCGAACTGGAGTGTAAAAAATGGTTACCCGTAACAACCTACAAGGGCCGATGAAATCAACACGACTGGAAATCAAAAGCCAAATCTTCTATAATGAAGAATGATTTGTTTTAAAATTCAAATTGACTTCGAATTTCGATTAACGATCTTCTATATCTGTCTCGCCTCTCCTGACATTACGATATAGCGCATATGTAAACTATTACCTTTATAAGAATATGTTTAATCATTGAATATTGGCATTGTGGCGTCAAGTGGTTTGTCTCCTTGTATGTTGGGTCCTTGTTCGTTGTCTGACGTGCCCGACCACAAGGTAGCTTGCTACGCTCTGTTTGAGAATCTAGAATGTTTTCATTTTTTAAGTGTTTTTTTCTACAATAACCTGTCTAACATTCGGTTGTAGGCAAAGTACTTGTCAAAGTGTGTTCAGTCTTGAATAATTAGGTAGGCAAAGTACGGCACGAAACTTTTCTCTGCGCGACTCTGACATTGCCCTAAAGAAAGCCACAGTAAGATGGCCAAAACGTTGCTAGTTTTGTGTACTAAGACAAACGAGCTTTTATTGCTTCCGCTAGAGGAAACCTACGTTTACAGAATTTCTCATCATTGAAAAAATCGGAAAAAGTTCATCTCCGAAAAAAAGGTAAAGGTCTTCAAGAACACATTAGTATAAGTCGACTACCCGAGCGGCAGATTTTCCACCTGCCAAGAAAGAACGTTTACATATTAGAAAGTGAAGCTTCGTTTGGAATATTCAGACCAGAGAAGAGAATTTGAGATATTTTGTGCAGTCACGATCCAACTTATCTTGCCACCGCTGTGAAGCAATAAAAAGCAGACCCACCCCGTAGTTGCCACGTCTCAACGGAATTACTGCGGGACGCTTAAAAATAATTTTATCGTTCGCGGAGAAACGTTCAATAAGACCCAGCTGAAGTGAAGAGAGATCTCGCCGTTGCGGGAGGGCAATCGGAATTTGGCGCCTCTACTTCATAAAGAGAAGTTTCATTTTCAGGAGCGATGAGGCTGAAGGATGAGGTGGGAACAGCTTGTGGAAATGAAAATTGGATGCGAATAGGAAAGTAATTCTGTGTTACGACGTGTCGACGAGTAGATCGCAAGGATTGAAAAGAAATAAAAAAAACATAATGCTAATCATTTTTGGAAAGGTATGTCTTTTTTAGTTGTGGGACTTTACGGCTCGCCGACATCGAGGTCATTAGAGCCCTAAAATTTTGTACAGTAGGGAAAAAACAGTTACGTACTAAGGTGAGACAACATGTCTCTCCCCACGTGTGGAATACGCCGAATGACTCGACCATACTCGCTAAAAATCCTCCTGAATGACAATATATCCAAACATTAAAACATATAAGAACCGAAAACAAAGAAAAAAATTAAATTTAGAGAACGAGGAAATGTTAATTCAAAGTAAAGGGGGAAAAGAGATAAAATCCAAACCCTCCAGAGAACTTGTGGAAAAAGACCCGTTTCGTGTACGAATTTGAGTAATGACATACGAAGAAAGATCAGATTCTGCTCCGGAGGTCACATTCCTGCAGAAATCTAAATAGATGCACCAAAATCGGTTCATTTTGTCACAGCATAATGTTGAAACTGTTCGTTAGATTGTGTCACCGTCGGCTGGTACTATATTTGAGACACTTCAGAAGAAAGTGTACCACGGAAAGTATTGTATTGCAAGTTTCATAGATGGGGGGTGGGAGTCGTTCAACGCGTAAAAGATGACCATTCGTAAGATAGCAGTAGCCAATACGAAGACGAGTAAAGATTACTTCTTCGCGTCTGTTCACACGGGATGATGACGACCAGATGTTAACGGAAACTTTTATCTTCCGCAGTTTGAAGGTGCAATTTTTCTATTCAGCTTGCCATGTCCCAAAAAGAGACGATTTTATGGCATCCTTTGAATCTGACGTAGGAACAGATGAAAGGTCAAGGACTGCCCTCTGTGTTCCCCGCTACGCTGCCTCATCAGCTTCTTCATTACTCATAATACCCACGTGCCCACGACCCCAACAAAGGACTAACGGAATTACTTATCGCTGAGCCTTCAGTATTTATGAACATATGATCGAAATGGTGGTTTTTTAGTTCTCCGAAGTGCTGTTGGTACACAGCAGCAGGAGTGTCTCGCTTTGAAAGTTTTGACAGCCGAAAGTCGATGGTTGGTTGCATGAAGGACCAAGGTGGTGTAAGAGTGTGGGTAATTCACTGGAGGATGTAGTGTGACGGCACTTTCCTCTAGCAGTTGTTTAAAACGGACACCCGCAGGAGGGGGGAGTAACGAAGGTCTTGCAGCGTAAAAAGCAATACACTTTGGGGAATATCGGTGTTGCCGATTGGGGTGATTTGAAACTCCCATCAGTTTCACTCCGTAAGATCTAATCAGAATATCACGTCTCTTGGTAAGAGATGGTTCGCCAGCGTCCACTAGTAAACTATTCGACTACTGCGGAAAGCACCAGTTGCATTGCGGACTCCTGCATGATGGATACTGTTAAGGGTCCTGAGTGTCGACGGTGATGCGGAGGCGTATACAATACTGGCATAATCCAATACAGACCGAACGAGTCTTCAGACGAAGAAGGCAAGTGCGGTCCGCGCCCCATGATGATGCGCTTTAGCAGCGAAGGAAGTTAAGGGAAGAATTACAACAGGCCAAGTTAGTGTGCGGTCGAATGTAAGACCCGGGAATTTTGCGGATTCATCGAAAGAAAGACGTTGGCCCTCAAGGAAAGTATCTTGATAATCATGGGGACTCTATATTCTACAGAAATGCATACAGCATGACTTGAATACAGAAAAACTAAAGCCGGTAGACATGCTCCACACGTGTAAACGGTTTAAAACCAATTGCAGTTGCCTTTCGATGACAGATGCTTCTAGACGAACAATAGATGGCGAATTCGCCAACGAAGGGAGACGCATGTACCGGTTCTTGAACCGCTGACTCAATACTATTTATGGCTACGGCAAAGATAGTAACGCTTAAGATTGAGCCCTGAGGAACACAGTTTTCCAAAGGATGATTCGATGTTAAATAGTCTATGGTTGATTGCATGAAGGACGAAGGTGGTGTAGGAGCGTGTGGGTATTTCACTGGAGGGGGTTGTGTGATGACATTGCCCTCTAGGTATGTCCACCATACTTATACCATCAAAGAGGAACATTTATGCGGTGTCTTCAATGTCGATCTCTGACCGAATTGACCATTCTTGGACAAATAGACATTCACGTGAAAATCCTTTAAAAGCGTATTTAAATGAGAACGATTGCTCAATAACATCCCAATAACAAACTAGTGGTGCAAAACCGTTTCTCATATAGGTTTTTCAGTCTCACTAGAGAGCGATATTAAAGCATTATATTAGGAGATAGTTGTTTTTAACATGTTTCACTATATTTTGGTCGTCTCCATTTTACCCAATTTAAAAAAGTATATAATGGGCTCTAATGACCTCGATGTTGACGAGCCCTAAAGCCCCAACAACAACAAAAATAAAAAAGTATAAAAGAAATAATTCTACCAAAATTTATATAAAAGAATCTCTAATATATAAATTCTGTTCTTCTGATTCTGGGAGAGATAAGATCAGTAAGATGTATATTCTATTCCCAAGATATATTAATTAATAAATATAAAGTTAATTAGAATATTATCACGTGAACAAAGCAAACATAACCAATATTCTTATATAATTTAATAAAAAACTACAGTTAATTTCTTTGAAAATTGAAATTGGGAAATTATATTTATAAAATTTAATCCTATCTATGAATAATTTCTGTGAAATAGGTGATACTGTTTGTTTTATGTACTTTCGCTTATTTTGTAACGCCACTTATTTATTTCGTCTAAGAATTCTGTATGTGTTAAAATATATTATTTAATAAAATATAATTTTTAACTACTAAAACTGCTACAAAACTATGAATTTTAAAAAATCATGAAAAATAAACAAAACGATTATTCATCACTCGTTACGTACAAGAAAAAACTAGTGGTGCAAAAACGCAACCATTGCACATACTTTCTGATATACGTTTTTCAGTCTGGACTAGAGCGCGACATTTAAGCATTCTATTAGGAGAGGGTTGTTGTTTTTAACATGTTACTCTATATTTTGATCGTCTTCATTTTACTCAATTCAAAAAGTTTATTAAAGAATTTATTTTTACTTGTATATAATATAAAAGAATCTCTAATATACCAATTCTCTTTTTTTTCGTTTTTTTGGGGGGGAATAAGATCGGCAAGATTTATATTCTACTTCAAAAGATTAATTTATTAATAAAAATAAAGATTAATAGGATATTATTAACGCGAGAACAAAGCCATCAGACCATAAATATTCTTATAAAATTTAATAAGAACTAAAGAGGTTTTTTTTGTCTTTTTTGAAATTTCAAAATTATATTAATAAACGCTAATTGTATCTATTAAATATTTCGGTTAAATATATGATACTTTGTTTTAATTACTTCCTGTTATTTCGTAACGCTCCATATCTATCTCGTCAAAGAATTCTGTAAGTGTTAAACTATATTGTTTAAAATAATACAATTTTTAACAATTAAAACTGCTATAAAATTGAATAGCACTTATTCATACAAATTATAATTTGAACAGATTTCAAGGGAGACGCATACTGCTGTCTTCGCACCAGCTCTGAGACGCTCGCGTCCACCTTTCAGCTCTTCAGCTGGAGGCAGGTTTTTGCGCGTGTACAGACTTTGCCGTATCAACTTCGCTGTAGTTGACAGGGCTTCAGTTCGAATTCAAGAAGTGAAGGGCCGTCCTCGCAGAGTTGTTGTATGGGAGACTGGGCGGTCGACGTTGAGAGCAAGTAATCGCATAGTAACAAGGTATGTATAGCACTAGTTATAAAAGTAGTGTGACCAGAAAAATCAGATCAAGTGAACACTTTAAATTATTTCACTCAATATAACTGACTTATGTTGAAGTGTAAATATTACGAAACCTGGAATATTTAAATATGCATCTTGAAATCCTGATAAGATTGAAAACATATCTGTGTTGCAGAGTGCGGGACCTTCGATGCGCCAAATTTAGAGAGAACATCAAGAAATGCTGTTTAAAACAAACCATATATGGAGGCTCTAGAGGTACAATACCACGCACTCAAACGACGATTGGTAGAAGCTCACAAAACAAAGAGCCACGATCATTGTGAGGCGCCGGCGTCTGGCTCGAGTATTGACTTCTCTGTGAAATGAATAGAGGAAAGGGGCAAAGAGACCGGTGATTAATATTGCGGCAAATGGGAAAATTTCTTTTCTGCAGATAAAACCAAGTCGTGTATAAAGAGTTGTGTAAATGCGTGAGAGAAGGTTGTATAAAATTAGTTCATGGATAAAATAAGTTCTTTGAACAAAAAGAGTTTATCTTATATACAATCTTATAATAATTAAATATGTTTATTTCAGTGCTTGGCTTCCAATAGCCTCGAGTTATTTCCTTTTTCGCAGAGTAATATAAAACATTTTACATTTTTTCTCGCAGACTTGAATACTTTAATGTTTTTATCTATATTGTGGAAAATATAAACTAATTAATTATTTTTTCCACAATTTCAAGAAATCCATAAAATGTCGAATTATCTGCGACATAAAACTGCTACCAATAAAGCATTTGAATAAGTCAAATGATTACCCCCATGTCACGAGAAAATGGCCATCGCGGGCATTTTGCCCGTGCGGAAGAATAACTCCTACCAGTCACGTGACTGAGGAGAGGAAAACTGTACGTGCAGTGGTGGTGGAGAACCGGCGTAGCTTATCGCTTTCTTCTAGTAATGACATATATGACAATTGAAGGCTGTGAATCTCAACTTCATAATGATAGTGATGAAGATGGTGGATGTTGCGCCAGTCTCTTCGCTGGCGAGGAGGAGTAATAAGGAATCATCAACATACGAGAAGGAGATTTAGAAGAGTACCTTGCAATAACAATATAGAGGAACGGGATGAATATCTTCATGAGAAATAAGTAACATGTAACATTCTATGTAAAGTATTAATTGAAACGTAAACAAATTGAAAAAAATACAGGAAACGAATGAATGGGAGTCACAAGAAATTAGGAAGAAAAAATGTATAGCAGGTAGCATTTTCTTCCCCGTGGGGCGCGAGCATACTGACAAAGTTGGAAGAGCGCACATCACGAAACAAATGTACGTTTTATGTTTCTAAAAAATACAGTTTATTTAAAATAATACAGTCGTGTTTAGAGGAGCGAGAATATCAGATTTATCCGCTTATGGATCGATTGTATAATATTTTACGAGGGCGGAGTTAGGATCTCCACTTGTAGCTGGTACACGGCCGGGGGTGCCCGCTTATAGCGTGTCTT
>NNCF01126097.1:0-88527 GCA_002313205.1 Laupala kohalensis | reverse complement strand
TTTCTATACGCAGACGACGTCGCGTATTGTTACACGGAATTTGCTTTCCACCCCCGAGTCATTAGGCATTTGCTGCGGGCCGTCGACAAATACGTGGAATGGTCACGCAATAACGGACTCACTTTGAATCCATCGAAATGTCAGGCGCTTCATTTCTCGTTTTCGATCGGCACCACAATAACGACAAAACCACTGAAAATTCTCGGCAACGATATCCCGTGGCTAGATACAGTTAAATATCATGGCGTCACATTCAATAGAAAATTAATCATTAAAAAACATTGCCACTTGGCGGCCCAGAATATTCACCGACGCATCCGCAGCCTTTACCCCATCTTCCGGTCTAGGAAGATCTCCGGTGCGGTCAAAGCGCGAGTGTACAAAGCGTGCGTTCGGAGTGCAAGCGTTTACGCTTGCCAAACCTGGGCTGCTGCCCCTCGTAACCTCGTCAATGCTTTAACACGCGCAGAAGACCACTTCATTCAGGTCACGTATAAACCAGAGCGAGACACCTTTTTCGATCAAATTAAAAAGAAATATAAAATTACACCTATTTCGGAATGTACCCAAAAACTTGCAACAAAACGTATCAAAGACGCATTTCAAAATCCGATCACCGCACCATTATTCGACAAATATCGCGACCTCATGAACACAGCACTAGTCCACAATGCGCTAAAAAGATCACCAACTGACCACATCCTGTGGTATCCGTCTCCAACATAATAATCCAATCCTTCGACCTGTCATCCGACTGGTGAGCCAAGTTGCCGGGGTGCCGGTTAAGCGGCTCATCACACTTTCTAGGCCACTGTCTTTCTGACATCCTTCCTTCCCACTCCATGTAGAAAAGCTTGAATAGCAAGCTACAAAATCTTTCTTTTCATTCCAGGGACTAGTAAATTGCTAAAGTTATTGAGTGTCGTGCAGCCCGCAGACGACCCCCTTGAGGTTGGCCGGCTGGGGTTGAGAGCTGCTGTGACATGGGGAGGGGGATAGGATTGGTGAAGGAGAAGGGTTGAAGGGGAAGGGTTGGGGAATTAGGAGTAACCCGTTCCTAAAGAAAAAACAAGTGTACTCAAGTCGTTTAATACTCTCACTAGGCTAGGCCAGAGACGTGGCGCAGAGAGAGAGAGAGAGAGAGAGAGAGTTGTAGTTAGCGGCTGGCGTACAGAGTTGGCGGACGGGGCCTGGAACTGGTGTTGTCATTGTGGCGGTCGTCTAGCAGGCAGCTCCCTGATTCGGAGGCGTGGCGAAAGGGGAGGTGGGACACCCTGGCGCGTCACATAAATGTAACCTCGGCTAGCGGGGTGTCGTCGTCCTCAGTCATCTCTCCGGTCTACCGGCTCCTCGGTTCTCTCACTATCTCTCGACTCATATTGCTCTAGATGTCTCTTATTTATACCGTCTTATGAGCGCGTCATCGTGTCCTACTAACCTATCTCTCCCTTGCGTTGCTTCGTCTGGCCCAGATAAAATGCTGATGGCTAGATTACGCGATCCTTCACGACATGAGTATCAGACGAAATAATTTTTTAAATATTAAAAATAAGTACATATATAAACTGTCACATAATGTCAACTGATGGCGACGTGACATTTAAAAACAAAGAAAACGATCTAAGTACTTATGCTATATATGTCTATAATAATACGGTAAATGAATAAATTCAATTAAAAAATTGAATTAATTCAATAAAACGATTTTTTCAGAGATTGTACAATGCAATTGGTTGAGTTCAGGGATGTAATGAAAAAGTAAGATAATAGGTAGACGAAATGACTATGAAAGAATAATTTACAATTCGACGCATAAAAAAGGAATAAAAATTTGAGAATGAAGACGTTTTACTAGATAACCTTTGTCATAACATGATGTGAAGTTGTGAGGTATTGTCTGTAATATGATTCAAAAAGAAATACACACTCATTATCTTTCCAGGAACGTGTGGCAAAAAATAACCTCTAAAATATTTTCCCCAGTTTTACTGGCATCCTCACTTCTACGAAGGATAAAATTTATCTAAATGAAGTAACATATAAACATTTATCTTAATTTTACATGGCAAAAGAAACTGTATTCTGCAAGTAAGAATTTTAAGTACAACATTACAACAAATGTAACAGAGAAATGAGGAAAAATCAACTACTTGTAGATCAAAGAAATGTTTGGCAAGAAGTTACTGTCTATGCACGGAGACGAGTGTTTGAATGGTCGGTCAATGCAGAGGTAATTGTAAGTTGAGGGAGGTTCGCACGTGGACAGGAAGTAAACATTTCTAAGGACCTGTAAGGTTTGTTACGGGTGATAAAAAGGACATTGTTGAAAGGAGAGGGAGGTTTCCCATTTATTGGGTTACAAATAGTGTAGTGGAATTTTAAGTGTTTGTAAATTTGATAACTTTCAATGTTGTGTATGGTATTTATAATATTCTACGCTAATGCCTCGGTTGAATTGGGGCGATGAGATGTGTGGCTGAGTCAGAATATGCGTTTGCCTGTTAGATGGGCACAGGGACCTCTTTTTTTAGAAAGCTTCATTTCCTGTCCGCATCCCTTCTCCCCTCACGATCTACAACGAACTCGAAGTCTTTGACTTGGTATTTAAACTCTTCGACTCTACGAACGTTTTTATTACAAATTTTACTGTTACTGTCTTTTAACTCCACCTCTCCATCTCTTTTCTTTCATGTCCCATTTACAACTGGCACCACTGCACCCTGCATCCATTGTGCCGATTCGTTGGATTGGGTCCCGCGATGAAGGTATCCTAATCCTCTTGCCACCCTTCCCAAAAGGGTATAGTTAGATTGGGTTCCGCGATCATTTTGCTCATGTAGAGGGTGTCAATACCCTACCTTCCCGACAAACTGCTTTTGCTGATTTTCGCAAATTAGGAACATGCAGAGTAGAACAAGCTTGTCTTTAACCAAGAAAATTATTCATCAAACCTCAAACAAGTATCCTTGTTTCACATATTGATCAATATCTTTATTTGAATACCTGTCCTTTTCTCGCTGACTCAATGTGCTCATGCACATTTTAAAGACATTCTATACAAGTACAGGTTGAACCTTGCTTTCCGTCTACAATTTAAATCACACTTATGACATATTAATTGATTAAATTGAATAGTTAAATATTATTTTTGTTAAGCATGTCACAAAATGGTTGAAATGTTTATATAGTTTTGCATATCATTCAACTGCACAGAAATTCACATGTCATGCACAGAAATGTTCCTTCTCTCCAACCCCAGCGGGGGACGCAAAAGAGACATGCTCTTCTGACAAGGAAAAGCAGAAGAGAGGAGAAGCTGACCACGGGACCCAATTCAACTATACCCTTCTGGCCAGGAAGAACTGTTAAGGGATTAACTGGGACGCTAGCGAAGGGAAAATTGACCGCGGGACCCAATCGACCGTCACACTCCGTGTGCCCCCACGGCGAAAGTCATATGCTTCGAAAATCCAAACATTTTCCAAACCTTCTGTTATTAAAATATACTATCCTCTCAAATTTTCTCAAAAATTGTCGGTGTGTAAAATCAGTTTCAATGAAAATACAACGAAATGTTAGAATCCCGTAGGGTGATGTGAAGTCCATACTTAAAATGAAAGAAGCATCTTTAATTTTCTTGCTTTGCAAAAGGGAGTTAATGAGGTGACGAGCACAAGTCTGATAAGCATGAACAAATGCTAGAATGGAGGATATTTTAAATGAAATTGTAAATATGTATGGTTCAGAAGATTTTTTCAACAAAGTGTATACATTGAATTTCGATTAATCACGTAAACAATGAATAATTGAATTTTTGAATTTAGTAGTATGTCTTTTACGTTAAATAAAACTTTTTATTAGAACCTTAAGAATAAAGAGGAAACTCAGAAAAATGTAAAATGTATTTGTGACATTAGTAGGTATTCACTTCAAGGAACAGTGATACTGAACAGTGACACAAAACTGTTTACCGTCTTGATTTAAGAATTGCCACCAAATAATGTATATTACACAATTTGCGAACAAACATGCACTACTTCCAGTCTACTCGCACAATTCAAGTTGAAGCACGGTTATTTACACTTTAGAGTGTTTAACACTTGCAATATTAATAATAATAATAATAATATATTCCATTACTTCGCTAGGAGAACAGTTTGTCTACAAAGCTCTTCCGTTTCTTCCTATCTTTGGCAACAGCTCGTAAGTCTTTCCAGCTATGACCTACAGATCTTCTCCATGTATTCCGAGGTCTCCCTCTTCTTCGATGACCTTTAGGTTCCATTGTAAAGTTAACTTGCAAGATTCTTCGTCGTTCTTTCGTAAAGTGTGGCCTATTTAGCCAAATTTTCTTCTCTTAATTTCAAAATAGATGTTTTCTTGTTCTGACATTTTCCAGAGCTGTTCATTGGAAATTATTCTTGGCCACCATATTTTCACTATATAACGAAGTCATCTATTTACAAAGGATTGCAGTTTCCTCATTATCTCCTGTTTTACCAGCCAAGTCTCACAACCATACAACAGCACTGACTGTATATAAACGTTAAACATTCTTATTTTTGTTTTCTTACTTACGGAACTTGATTGCCAGATCTTCCTGAGTGCTATAAGCTCCTCTGGCCTTCTTAATTCTGTCTTCTACTTCTTTTTGTGTTCCTCCATCTTCTGATACATTACTGCCAAGGTATGTAAAGTCATGTACCTTTTTAATTATTGCATCATCTAGTGCCATTTGTTGTTTAGACCTAGCGTTTATTCGAGTCTCTACTGTCTTTTTCATGTTAATTTTTAAGCCCACTTTCAGAGATTCGTTTTTCAGTGTACTGATTTTATTTTGCATGTGATCGAACCTATGAGATAGCAGGCATATATCATCGACATATTCCAGGTCTTCCAATGAACCTGTAAGAGTCCACTGAATGTCTGTTTTTCTGTCCTTCATTGTTGTTTTAGAAATTTCATCCAATACAATAAGGAACAATATGGGAGATAAGGAACATCCTTGCCTTACCCCAGAATTGGTTTCAAAAGGAGAAGACAGTTGACCGTCATGTAGCACTCTGCAGTTGAACTGATTGTAGCTCTCGTGGATCAAATTAATGAGTTTAACAGGGACTCCTCTCTCCTTCAGGGCTTTCCAGATCCATCTCCTGTCCAGTGAATCGAATGCTTTTTCATAGTCGATGAAGAGTAAATATAGAGGTGAATGAAATTCTATTGATTGTTCAATAATAAGACGTAAAGTGCTGATTTGATCAGCACAAGACCGATTGAGCCTAAATCCAGCTTGTTCTCTTCTTAAGCCTTTTTCCAGTTCCCCAAATAGCCTTTCGAGTATAATTCGTGTAAATACCTTGCTTATTACAGAAAGCAGAGTAATTCCTCGCCAATTATTACAATCTCAGCGATCTCCCTTTTGGGAATTTTGATAATAATTCCTTCTTTCCATTCATTGGGGAATTTCTCTTCTTTCCAGATGTCTGAAAATAAAGGATTTAGCAATTCAGCACTAAGATGCGGGTCTGCTTGAAGAATTTGTGCAGGTATATTGTCTATACTTGCTGCCTTTCCTTTCTTCATCAATCTTATGGCGGTTATTATCTCTCTTTTTGATGGGGGTCTTACACTAATCTGAAACAGCTGTTTGTGAATCAGCATTGATGTTGCTACCTTGAGAGGTATTTAATGCTTCATCAAAAGTGCTCTCTCCATCTATCTAGTTGTTCCTGAGTAGCTAATAGCAGCCTGCCTTGTTTATCTTTTACAATAGTATTTCCAGGAGTGGGAATTTGGGTACGCTTTCTTATGCTGGAGTATAGATACTTTATGTTTCCCTGATTAGCTGCCTCTTGAGCTTCACTTCCAATCTCCTCCATAAAAGCTCTGTAATCCTTTCTTGTATTCTTTTTTATGTTCCTACCGAGGAGTCGGTACTGGTCCTGTAATTTTTTCTTTACTTTCAGGCAAGGCTCACCACATATCTGCATTTTTAGATGCTTTCTTTTCTCAATCATATTCCATGTTTCTTCAGATAGCCATTCCTTTCTCTCGTTTGCCGTATTTTCACTTGTAGTTGTAAAGGTCAATTTAATTGCCTTCCACTTATCCTCTACTGTTGTGAGTTGCTGCAACTGCATTTCTCTACCACATTTCTGATTCCTGTTTTGAATTCTTTAAGTTTTTCTGATGTTTCAAGATTTCTGATATTGAACTTTTTCCTATTGGATATTATTTTCTTACGTCGGTCTATGTATATTCTCATAATACCCATTACGAGATGGTGGTCAGAACTAATATCCCCTCCTCTCATATTTCTCACACCCCGCAAGGATTTTCGCCAGTTCTTGCTAATACAGATATGATCAATTTGATTCTGAATGTTAGTGTGTTCTACCGGTGATACCCATGTTACCTTGTGACAATTCTTATGAGGAAAGAGAGTACCGCCTATCAACAATCCATAATTACCGCGTATTTCTATCAGAAGACCACCATTTTCATTGCATTCTCCAATCCCACATTCCCCCATCACATGTTCTACATCCTTGTTGCAGCACCCTACTTTCGCATTGAAATCCCCCATCATGATTACTAGGTCACTTCTATGGATTCCCGCCAGCGTTTTATCTAGCAAACTATAAAATATTTCTTTCTCTGTTATATCACTTTACTGTGTGGGTGCATAACATTGAACTACAGTCATTTTTCTGAACTTTGTCTTCATTCTGACGGTAATTATTCTTTCTGAGATGGAGTCCCATTTTAGAAGTGCATTTGTAGCTGTTCTGCTTCCCACCCCTCTGATATGAGGGTCACTTTCATTTTCCATACCGGAATAAAGGAATGTTTTCCCGTTTGTAGTATTAATTTCCCCCTGTCCGTTCCATCTAACTTCACTAACTCCTAGTATTTCTATTTGATAACGATCCATCTCCTTGCTGAGTTGAGCGAGCTTTCCTTTCTGAAATAACATTCTTAATACCATTTTCCAAATCTTGTCCTTGTTGTAGTGCATACCTTGTAGAATTTTTGAAAACTTGTTTAATATTCTGGCGGGGCTGCCACCTTCGGGCCGGTCAGGTATGCCCTGGAGAGCATTTCCTCACTCCTTGATGTTGAGGTTATCCCGCTCATGCTCGGTCGCCATAGCCTCGTTTGTGATAATAGGGGGTTTCACGTAAAGGTGAGGTTGACAATTGAGAAAAAAGAGGCTATGTATTGCGCATCATTTCCCCTTACCCCCTTGCAATACATCTTGTATAAGAAAATTCGCCGAAAGCCACTTACTTCACAAGGAGTTTGAAAATAATATATAACATCATTGCTACAATAATTAGAAACAAAAAATAAATAATCAGAACATGAAGTCAGATCATTAGCAATTAATTTTTTTTTAATTTTTCAAGAATTTCAAGAATTTTCTCACAAACTACAAAACATGTATTATTTTTACTAATGGATACTGCGCTTTGAGAGGAAGGAATAGATGTAACATTGAGCGATATTTGACATGACGATGAAAGTGATGAAATTCGATAAAAATCAAGCATCAGAGAGGTATCTTCATGTGTGTTGCGTAAGAACTTAGTTTCGTGAAAACAATGTGCGTCCACATCGTTCGTCTCAAGTAGTTGCACAAGAACAGGGGCGCACCCAGAATTTATATAAATATTTATATTGGGGGGGGGGTGTTTGAGTAATGTAAATATGTCTTCAATGATGGGTTCGATGGGATATACATTTTTAAAAATGTGTAAATACCCAAAGAACCGAAGTCTTATCAAAACGCGATCGAAAAGACCAGTCGATGTAGAACATAAAAAATAATTTAAATATATCGAGGAGTGAAAAGACTTCATTGATATGAAAACGTTCTTTCTAAAAAATAGCAACAACTTATAGCAAAATTAAAAATAAAAACACATTCTACAATCGATTTTCGGTAAATCGCATCTTTCTAATCGTATTGTAGACTGTGTGACATATTGTAGACTGTGTGAGACCATCAACTCCGCCTGCAGCACTGGTGGGTGGATTGAGTAGCTTACCAGTGCTGTTGCCGGTCCCAAGCCCGGACAAAGGAGGAGGGTTGGGTGTTGGGCCAGCTCCTCATCACTCGTAAAACGAGTACAATGCTAAACGCCCCACTCAGAAACCTCGGTTAGTCTATGGAACACGGACCCGGCGATGTACAAGGAAAATGAATATTGGAACCTGGAACGTAAAAACACTTCTGCAATCTGGGAAACTGCAAGAGCTGATAGATCAAGTTTAGAAGACAAAGTTAACATTAGTAGCCGTGCAAGAAACAAGATGGGATGGAAGCGGTTGTATAAAGAAAGGAAATTTTGCACTCTACTATAAAGGCCCCAACTCAAGAACGGGGCAAGCAGGTGTTGGATTTCTTCTTAAAAAATCCATACTTAGACATGTGATTGGATTTTCGCCAATAAATGAAAGAATGTGCCGACTACGACATAAAGGCAAATACAATAATATATCATTAATAAATGTATACGCCCCAACTAATGATCACAAAGAGGAAGATAAAGGAAAATTCTATGATCAACTACAAACAGAACTTGACCAAGTACCTAGAAGAGACATACTAATAATAATTGGGGACTTCAATGCCCAAATGGTAAAGAAGAAAGCATACCAGGAAGTGGTAGGAAAACACACTCTGCATAGAGAGACAAATGAAAACGGCGAAATGTTATGTGGTTTTGCAGAAGCGAATGGTTTATTTGTAATAAGTACGTAGTTTCAACATAAGGAAAAGCACAAAGGAACTTGGACCTCACCAGACCAGAACACATTAAATCAGATAGACCATGTTCTGGTCAACAAAACTAAAAGAGAGCTAATCGAGGATGTACGCTCATTACGAGGGGTAATCATAGACTCCGATCATTATCTACAGAAAATTATTTTAAATCTGAAACTTCCTACAATCTACCAGAGAAAGATGAATCAAGTAACTAGACTGAATACAGCAAATATGCAAATTCCTGCAGTGCAAAAACAATACAGAGCTATGTTATCAGAAAGTCTTAAAAACGTGAACCGATAAAGGAAATAAATGATGACTGGAACGACCTTAAGGACAGAATATTTAGAGCGGCAGAGGCTACAATTGGCAAAAGAGAGAAAGTCCAAAGGAATGAATGGTGGGATAGAGAATGCAAAGCTGCAGTAGAAAAGAAAAACGAGAAGAGGCAAAGAGCGCTACAGCTAAGAACCCGAGCAAGTCAAGAAAGTTACAAAGAAGAAAGAATTAAAGCTAATAGAATTTGTAGCAAAAAGAAGGGTTGGATCAAAGTCAAAATTCGAAACATTGAGGAGAAATATAAGCAGAATGAGTCTGGAAAGTTCTTTGGCAAGATGGGGTACTTCAGGAGGATACAAAATAACCCAGAGTTCTGTGCTGATACCGATGACTGAATCCTAACTCAAGAAACACAAATTCTACAACGTTGGAAGGAATTCTTTAGAGAGGTATTTAACCCACCTTATATAATCAAATAAAACATCGAAATCGATGAGCAGGTAAATGGTGGAGACCAGATGGAAGAACCTTCTTTTAATGAAATCTGTTACATAATAAATCATCTTAAGCCAATGAAAGCAGCAGGATCGGATAATTTGGCTCCTGAATGATTTAGATTTGGTGGAAAGAACCTCATGAAAGAAATACATCAGTTAATATGAAGAATCTGGAGGAGTCACGAACTTCCCACTCAGTGGAACGTTCATAATATAATAGTTCCGTTCATAATATAATAGGCAATAATAGTTCCGGTTCATAAGAAAGGAAACAAATACGAGTGTACGAATTAGCGGCCGATAGCATTGCTAAATATAATTTATAAAATATTTGCCATAGTATTAAATAATAAGTTAACTGCAATTGTAGAAAACAAGTTTAGTGACTATCTAGCGGGTTTCCGTCAAAATAGAACCACAATTGACAACATTTTCCTAATAAGAGAGATATTTGAAAAATGTTATGAGCACGGAATAGAGCTTCACAATACGTTCCTAGATTTCACCAGAGCATTTGACACCATTTTTCGGGACAAATTAATTGAAGGCTTAGAACAGTTTGGAATACCGATTAAATTAAGAAAGCTAGTATGTCTTACATTGATGAACACGAAAGCCAATGAAAATAAACAACACAACTAGTGAAGAATTTGAAACCGGGTTTGGAGTAAAACTAGGCGATCCATTATCAGTTACACTATTCTGCATGGTCATGGATATAATCATGTCGCAATTGGGCATTAAAGGCAACATAACTAACAGGTTAAAACAGTGTATCGCCTATGCAGATGACATCTTGCTGACAACAAGAACTAAAAATGCAATGGAAATATTATTCCATGAACTAGAATCAAGATCTGCGCTATTTGGTTTAACGATAAATGCACAAAAAACCAAATACATGAGATGCAAGTTAGGGAAAACAAACCTCTCTGAGTTAGTAGTAGATGGAATCGCCTATAAAGAAGTTGCTGAATACAGATATCTTGGATCTGTAATACATGAAACCAATTTAATAGAAGAGGAATAAAAGAAAGAATTGCATCTGAAAATAGAGCGTATTTTCCGCATAAAGACTTATTCAGAAGTAAATTATTGTTTAAAAGTTCCAAACTCAAAATATATCACACCATAATAAGACCGGTAGTAACCTACGCAGTTGAGAACTGGACACTAAAAACTAAAGAAATCCAAAAGCTCATGATATTTGAAAGAAGAATAATGAGAAGAATATATGATCCTATCAAAACAGAGGATGGTTCATGGAGAATAAGGAACAATGCAGAAATTGATAAAAATATCAAACATCATAAACCATATCAAAGCATTAAGATTGGGCTGGTTTGGACATGTATGCCGAATGGATGGTAATAGAGCAGTGAAGAGGATTTACAACTGGAACCCACTAACAACCGGAAAGAAAGGAAGACCGAGGAACAGATGGAAAGATGACATACTGAAGGACATCAGGGAGATGAACGTCAAGACCTGGACGAAAACAGTACCAGATAGGAAAAGATGGAAGGTGGTGGTGGAGCAGGTCAAAACATTCCACAAAGGAACGTTGTAGTGCCAAAGAAGCAGAAGAAGTGTGAGACCATCAGTCGCAACAAAGGAGCCAAATACATTCTTATAAGACTCAAATGAATATTACCCATTGATTGTTATACTGCAACGCTAGGCATAAATGACTTTTCATCCGTTTGTCCGTTATGACTTCCTTCTGCCAATTCGTAATCAAGCGGTGACCAAAAGTTTATTCACACGTAACATTTGCCAATTTGCTATTGACCATTATTCTGAAATAATTGAGTTTTCAGGAATCGGAAACGAATTTGGAATCGAGATCTGAATCGAAAAGAACCCAACACTATCATAAGTATTTAATATTTTATATGGTAATTTATATTTAATCTTTTATATGGTATTTTAGTAAAAGTTCTTTTGTATACGACTAGAAAGTTACTGTACTGTAATCACTATTAGTCTCTGGATTAGAGACTCTAGTATAATAGTCTAGGCAATAGATCCTGACGTTGATTAAATAAAATTAGAACACGCCAATTGTCCGGTATTTGTTTGATCACTGTTCTACAGGCACGTCTTCACCAGTAACCAGGCTTCCTAGTACCAAGTGTGATTGTTTTTTCTCGCTCCCTTCACCATCCACATCACACTTTTAATTGTATTAGTTATGCAATTACCTAAATATTGTCGCAATGGGGCCCGACTCGGTTGAATATTGAGGCGGTGTTTATTCCCATTGGTGGGTACGGTATAGTCAGGATTAGAGCTAGAAAGACTCTTTACTCGCTTGGCATTTGCCCTGTCATATGGTCTTAGTAGGAGGTTGAAATCATAACACATGCACTAAGGTTAAATGAATTTAATGACTTATTACGGCCCTAAGTGGGCGTAGAAACAATTGATTACATCGCTGTACTTGAGTACGGCGTTCTAACATAGCTGGCCGTAAGGGCTGCTTAGTGTCGGGATCCGACAGTGTTCCAATTCATACCATCGGAGAGTTCATTCGCCTAGGTGCGGTCCGCAGCAGTGGCCACGGTGACGGGTTTTCTGCGTAGAGATGACTCGATAGTGGCGGTCTACAGGGTAGTTGTGGCCGTCGTAGTCGAGGAGTGGAGAGCAATGAGCAATGAGCAATTGAGAGCGAGTGTGGCTTTACCCACGGCTTAAGTAAGATCGCGGGGTGTTAAGGGGGTGAAGAATCCTTGAGCCAACACCCTGTTAAGGTGGGGACGGCGCGTGTCCGTAAGGGCCCAGCGTCGTGTTGAGATGGGGGGGGGGTTTCTGGAGAGATGGAAAATTTGCACACGGTCCATCAAGTAACTCCAGAGGGGGAAGGGCGTTGTCCATAAGTTAATATGTGTTTATTAAGAAAGTGGGAGGGATCAGCATATAGTGGGGGATGGCATGGGATGACGGCCACGTGCCGACACGCGCCCCTGTGTCACTTTCCGGGGAATTACGCATCTATTCCGCATACAAAAACAGGAAGTGGTCCCTATCTTTCGCGGATGGGCACCGAGGTTGAAAGAGAGGCTCTGTTGGGAGCAAGTAACCCGAATGCCACTATCAGTCCTCATAATTGGCGAGATATTAAATAAATGATAAATTTCGGGAGACTCCCACACGTGGCGAGAGGCCCTCTGAGGGAGGCATCATGTCGCTTTGTGACATAGCCCCCCCTCTAAAGCCGGCCGGACCCACGGCCGGTCAACGAACCAAGGACTCATGGAACATGTGGACCCCGACGTACAAAAGAAAAGCGCGGAGCGCATTAAAAGTTAAGCTGAAAGCAAAACAAAAACCAAACAAAAATAAACATACACCTGCGAGAAGGGGTAACACCCTCAAAAAGGAAAGCAGGAGCACATAAACAAAGTACTGAATACATAGTAAATGTGGGATACATAATGTGGCGTGTGTTAACAAACATCACAAAAATAATATAGAAAAAATAGAGACAAGTAAAAAGTACAAAATAAGTATGTCCTATGTCTTGCAAGGACAGAAGTTCTTGAGGACATAAAAATCTTCAGATAACAAAAACTAACACATCAATAATTATTTATTAGGCCGTGAAAGTTCATCTTGAAGCATTAAACAGTAAAAGTTTATATTTTGAAGACATCTTGCTTCAAAGCGGTGTCCGTAGACGAATTAATTACATAGCAATAAGTAAAATAATAAAAATTGACAGTACTGAGTACATAGTACATGTCGTCATCAGTTAATCTTTAGAGAATATACCATATTTACGAAACCAGAGTTCGCATTCAGTCACTTAAACTTAACAGAATATTGACAAATAATTGGAATTTTTTTTTGGATAATATGATAAGAACAAAGCATAATATGACACTGACAGACGGTCAGGTGTCCGCAAAAACATGAATGTTACATAATACATAATACAAGTGGACACATAATACATAAAGTGTCACTTATAGTGAAAGCGAAGTACATACAGTGTAATGATAAAAGTCCTATGGATACATAGTGAGCGAAGTACCTGACGCAGCAGGCAAAGATCACACGAGTCGTAACGACATTCAGTGTGTTNCACTTCTTGGACGGGGGGAAAATTCACATTCCCCACCATCGGATCGCGCGTCGCACTCTGTAGTGTCACGGCGGGAGATGTAGCTAAACGCTCCGCAGTGCTTGCAGAAGCACGATTCATGAAGTATGCCATAGGGGACCTGGTAAGTCACCCAGTGTCCTTGGTGGATGAGGGAAACACGTACTCCTCCCCAACGTGCTGCGCAGAGCAAACTGTTGTAGACCAGCGGGAGATATAACTGAAGTCTCCGCAAGCAAACGTCTCGCCAGACGACAGGAGGCGTCGAGAACACCGTAGCCATGTCGGTCTCCAATTCTAGGGAACTCAGCAAACTCATGGTAGCACGCAGCACATGTGATGGGCGTGTTAACAGAAATAAAGAGAGATATTAGAAGACAAATAATAAAAAGTAAAAGAAACACAAAAAAAAATATAATCCAGAACGGCGGGACGGAGGCGGCGGCGCTCTTGAGGCGGAAGCGACGGCACTCTGGCCGAGACGCCCAGGCGCCATCCCGCGTTCCGTCTGATGCCGGTGCGGCCGTCCGGGCGGGCAGGCCGCGTGGAACGTAGCCTCGCCGGGGATGGTATCCACCCAGTGGCTCACAGCGAGGTGGGCTGACGTTGCGGAGCACATGAAGTTGTGGGGGCACAAGAAGTACCCTTCCGCACGAATGTTCGTTCTAGAGGTGTGCAATCACTGAATAATAAGGCACAACACCAATGAATACCAAGGCATAGCGTTGCAGACACTAGACGGCACTGACCAGTGCTTGCACTGACGATAATACTATAAAGTTCGTGTATACGCTTTACTAGCGTTCACGTTGGAATACGAAGCAAGTATGCGAGAGAAATTTTCTCATGGAACATTATTTCTAGCAAGTATAAAAATTATTGCACTACGATAATCACTACACAAGAAGGGTGGATTATCAAAGTGATAATCACGCTACACACAACATAGTCTAAGTATACAAACTTTCAGATAGATATGACAAGAATTAATTGTTTCTTTAACTAACTATTGAAATTAAATCGTACATATCGATCAATAAACATGTGAGATGGATTACTTAATACAGGCAATCATAACTATAAATACCTGTGAAATTGTAACCGTGGCAACCAAAGGTGAAGAACCATAACATTAATAATATGGTATTATAATATCGAGGCTAACGTAAAACTATACTCTTTGGATAATGTAGAAAAAGTAAACTGACAAATATCTTATTTTATTATGATACTTATGTCCAGGTGGACTTACATCGTGTAGCTAAGTTCGTGACCCGTCCTGGGTACGAAATGAAACCATCCGTTTCTATTACGGAGGTTTTCCTTTATCAACGAACATGATTCATTAGAGCACAGCGGCTCTCTTTTGACCCAAGATCTAGATTGCGGGGTAACCGAAATCCAAAATGCGAATCATCTGTTTTTTTTTGTTTTTTTTTAAATATATACAGGAGAGAGGGGGAGAAACTCTATTCTTCTGTAAAAACGTAGCTGGGGCGCGAGAAGAGTGAATCAGACTATTCGTATATGACGCAAATATACAACGCAAATGTCTCAGTCGGTCTACCGACCACTATGTCAGAACTCAAAAGTCCTTGCAGGACGTAACCAAACAATTCTACCCAGAGATGGCGATGGGTGAACAAACCATAGCCTACGGTGGATAGAATGGTGTGGGCGAGCACGGGGGATGGGGTGTTCAATTCCTTACCCCGAGCTCTCTACTCTAGAGTTTTACAACGCGAAGCCTTATACCAATTCAAATTCAAAAAAACTTCCTTAAACAAAGGGACTCGCCTTTGACTTAAGGGAACGGACTCTCCCAACACTTCAGACGGATCTCAACGTGGATCTGGCCCGTGAACAGGTATCAATACATCTTACCTGTACTCAAGAAGCAATAAAATTCACGACGGTTCTCTCATCTACTACGTTTAAATCCCCAGAAGCAATGTAATAGTTTCATCTAAAATGGTTCTGACATGATCCCTCAAGATAATTTTAATAACCGCCGCGTGTCTGATTCAGCCTCCCCAACGCAAAAGTAAAGAAAAGGGAAAAATATATGAGTGACTGTTTCAGCGCGTTGGCTAGTACTACGCCAGTCACGATAAATTTTCCCGCTAACATATTACTTAAAATTCTTAGGCCATTCTAACAGCACGTACCCCGGGGAAATATATTGCAAACGCCGGGGGGTTCATTACGTCTGAACATCCAACTTGCTAATGTCGAAGCTAAATTCCATAATAAATGTAGATTAATTCCTAAATCGGAGCGAAATTTTTGTTATATAAAAACACTGACTATTTATTAGTCAGACATTCCCCTTTGTTTTCGAAAAAGGTGGCTACATTCTTGTTATGCAAATAATTCGAATTCATTAATACAAAAGAAAATTTCGTAATGCAAATCCCGTTTAACTTCGAATTAATATAATAGTGAACCGAAAATTTATTATTATAAACGATAAGATAATTACTTCAGGAATGTCTAAGAAAAATCAACCGAAAAATCTATCTCCAAAAATTAATTCTCAACTGTCAGTATTTAAAGAAGAATAATTATAATTCATTCTAATGAAATAATAAATCAAACGAGATATGTAACATACAGGTAGACACACAGATAAAAATAAATTTACTTATACAAGGCAAGTGTAATTTTGAGAAATAAATCCTTGGAATAGAATCCCGTTAAAAAGGAATAACACACAAAGCCTTTTTTTTCCAGAAGAAACCAACGGTTTAAGACTATCAGTTCATTTTAAACACGTATTTATTTAACATATGTATTTCTTAATATAGTTATATCGTATGAAGAATATACATTATGGAATTATAGCAATAACTTATTTCTTTCAATTATTTAAGATCAATCATTTATTTATGAATATTAATAATAAATAATCATTGTATCTCTCAACCTTACTTACGTCTCGCTGCGACGTATAAATTTACCCAGCTATCTAGATTAATCTTACGCAAGCCACGCGTATCTTTCTGCGCAAACTAGCGGACTTCTTAATCACACGTGATTCTTCCCCCCACTGGAGAAAACCTAGGGGCACAACGTGCCTGCTAGATAAAGGGCTCTTTTTACAGAGGGCTTCCCCAATTATCAGCAATCCCGCACGTCGTATCTCGCGTGTGCTTCCTGAGATTTCCACAATACTGTCAAAGGGACTCCCCGTCCTTACTGAGACAGCCGACAGGAATCGTAATGATTCATTGGTTATCTGAATCATCTAAGCGAGGCTATTACGCCTGCCCGTGGTATAAAGCTCATTTCTCAACATGCATGATTTCTGTTAAATCGCGTTCACGCTTCCTGTCGATTCAATAATTCACCGGTGAAACAATTCTAAATGGACCTCTATACTCAAGAAAAACGTATCAACTCATCACATCTCCCAACGGTTACGAGATGGATTCAAGATTAGTATCAGTTCTCCCGACTGAAAACTAATAACTGCGGCGCGTGTCATACCGCTCACATTAAACTAACAGTGGATGCCGCGTTTTGCGTCTTCTGCGACACGCTGAACTATACTGACTGCCTTTGCCCGAGGTCTGAGGCAAAGCAAAAATTACAAAGTTACTTAGGGAGGACCTGCACATGTGTCCTCTATCAAAACTTAATATCTCTGTCGGCATTCCATGCCTTAAAAAAATCCGATTTATTAAAACTTAAGCTTTTTGGGGCGGCGTCCCGACCCCCAAAGTTCGAGTCTCAAACCATCTGGTTGCAAAATGTATATAAACTGAAAACTGAACGAGGCAGGTAAGTAGCTAACGAGATCCGTTTCAACCCGGGAAAATTGTTCACCTGTGATTGGGGGAAACAATTCTCCGGCCGGCTTCTTGCGAGCTATCCTTTTCCTGCTTAGTTATCGACGACTGCGCACAAAGGCTCACACTTCTTATATAATCCGAGCCAAAAATATTCACAACTGATTTTATCTAAATACAAATTCAAAAATACAACAATTCAAATCCAACTTCGAATTAATATATCGAAATCTAAATCATCGGAAATCAAATGAAATCAAAATCTTGATGAGTATTTCCCTGAACTTATTTTTTTCTTTTCGTTTTGAGACTATGTTTTTAAATATTGTCACCCTTCCTTCAGAAATTTAATTCGAACCTTCTATCGAATGGAATAATTTATCTCCTTCCTGTGCATTTAACACCATAATATGACTTCCAATTCTATTTCTCACATAAAGCACAACAGGTAATTTTCATTAAATTAAAATGTGGACGCACAAAGAAACTTCGATTGTATCTTGAAACAAAACCAACTCATACTTTCCAAGGCAACGCACTTGATGCATCAATAGGCAAAATCACTCACACGAAACGTTTCCAACATGTAAGAATGAGTTTTTCAGCACGCTTTAGTTATTCTACGTATTTAATGATACTTCTCAGACATACAGACAAAACACGAAATTATTCAAATAAACAATAGCGACTTTTTACGCATCTCTCCAAGCTAAAATCTGATAATCTTAAAAACTAACATAGCTAACATAATATATTAAGCAATCTAACGTTCAAAATTTTATCCGTCAAGATCCGGTCAGCTGTTTTGTCCGCTGAAACCCGGACTCGGTGCATAGTAATCGACCGACTGGCGATTCGCCTACTGTCTGTGCTTCCGATCACGGACACGTCACAGCGGTTTCCTCGAGATAACTTGCGTTTTGGGAGAGCGTCCTTGCATACGCGTGTGTCATTCACAACTTTTAACTTTTATTTCATTAATCCCTAACATAACGATAACTCAGACATTACTACCAAAAGATACTGACATTTAATTTAACATTATACAAACAATTTTTCATAATGAAGAAAAATTTCAAATGAAACGAAATAACCTAAACGTATGAGGTTTTTACTCATTTTATCCACTCCAACCTCGCGAAGAAAACGTGATAACTTCCATAGTGCATTATTTACGGCTTTTAACTCGATTATCAACTAGATTCACAATGTTAATTATTATTCATTTATGAATTAGCCCACTGTTCAATGGAATACGTCAGTCATTTAGAATAATGACGTAACAAATACTTTAATTATATAACAGTAATATAAAAATACTTTGCAGGGGATTGAATTCCGGATCTGTGATTTTGAATAAAAATAATCTTATAATATTTTCATCAAATCTTATTATGAATTATCATGAATCAAATAAGAGTTAAGAAAAGGTGTATTAACTACAATTTTATTTATTTATTTATTTTTCCATTTATTTTTCCTAGTTGCTGAATGCCGTTCATTGAATAAGCATGTATTTACGACCTACGACAGTCTGTTGAAACTTCGATTTGAAATGATTTACTATATAGGAGAGGCAAAAAGCTTAATTGTATAAAATTTTGAAATGGTGGTTGAGGTGACCTGGATAAATTGACATGGAAAGACCCAATTCAAAAAGAAACCGGTAACTATACGACATATAAAATTTCGACTTCAGCAATCCGTTAATATACAAACACTTAAAAGGAAAATGTGGTTAATGCTAATCAAATATACTACTGAAAGATAGTCACAGGCTTTTTATATTTAATCATATGTACACAATAATTGCAATATCAAAATCATAAAAACTACAAACAACTATCGATTTTCACCTCTTCGAAAATGATTTCTACGACTGTCGCTACAATAAACAGTAATCAATTCTCAGTGCTTCACGGGCTCGGACGCTATTTACCGATTGACCCGTGTATAAAGCAAGTACCTTAGGCACACATACATTTTGTACGGTTCGGAAGCAGTTTACCGATATTATCCGTACCCAAATAAAACCCTATATACTGATACTAAACATAAACATAAATCTCTCTTGTCCTATGCGCTAACCTAGTGGCCTGATTTCGGGCTTTCTCCCCCGGACATGAATGAGCGGAGTCTGACGCACTAGAAGCGTCCATTACGAGTTCTGTCTCGTATCTCGCGCCGGAAACGGAGCGATACTCCTCCCCGCCCAAGATAGGACCGTAAACGTTCAAGAACCTTGAATACATTACCGACAGAATAAAAACGAAACTCAATAAAATGAAAACAAAGAACACCTAATTAAAGCCACGGGTACAGTTTCACATGCATTAGGCATATAAAAATACGCCAAAAATGAAAAAAAAAATGCAACAAAAAAACACAATAAAGGAGAGCACCTGTAATAAGTAATGCATGCACACACAAATAACAAACACCGAGTACCAAATACCAAGACCTTCTGACAAGGGTGAGAAAAAAATATTTAACTTAATCGTGTAACACGAAAACAATCGAAAAATTGACTTTTTTCAAGATATTTCTAGAAAACAGTCAAAAAAAATATTACAAGCCGGAAAAGCCGGCGCCTTCCACCATGTCGCAATGGGGCCCGACTCGGTTGAATATTGAGGCGGTGTTTATTCCCATTGGTGGGTACGGTATAGTCAGGATTAGAGCTAGAAAGACTCTTTACTCGCTTGGCATTTGCCCTGTCATATGGTCTTAGTAGGAGGTTGAAATCATAACACATGCACAAAGGTTAAATGAATTTAATGACTTATTACGGCCCTAAGTGGGCGTAGAAACAATTGATTACATCGCTGTACTTGAGTACGGCGTTCTAACATAGCTGGCCGTAAGGGCTGCTTAGTGTCGGGATCCGACAGTGTTCCAATTCATACCATCGGAGAGTTCATTCGCCTAGGTGCGGTCCGCAGCAGTGGCCACGGTGACGGGTTTTCTGCGTAGAGATGACTCGATAGTGGCGGTCCACAGGGTAGTTGTGGCCGTCGTAGTCGAGGAGTCGAGGGCAGAGAGTAGTGAGCAACGAGAGCGGGTGTGGCTTTGTCCACGGCTTAAGTAAGATCGCGGGGTGTTAAGGGGGTGAAGAATCCTTGAGCCAACACCCTGTTAAGGTGGGGACGGCGCGTGTCCGTAAGGGCCCAGCGTCGTGTTGAGATGGGGGGGGGGGTTCTGGAGAGATGGAAAATTTGCACACGGTCCATCAAGTAACTCCAGAGGGGGAAGGGCGTTGTCCATAAGTTAATATGTGTTTATTAAGAAAGTGGGAGGGATCAGCATATAGTGGGGGATGGCATGGGATGACGGCCACGTGCCGACACGCGCCCCTGTGTCACTTTCCGGGGAATTACGCATCTATTCCGCATACAAAAACAGGAAGTGGTCCCTATCTTTCGCGGATGGGCACCGAGGTTGAAAGAGAGGCTCTGTTGGGAGCAAGTAACCCGAATGCCACTATCAGTCCTCATAATTGGCGAGATATTAAATAAATGATAAATTTCGGGAGACTCCCACACGTGGCGAGAGGCCCTCTGAGGGAGGCATCATGTCGCTTTGTGACAATATCGCGACATAGCTGTCAATTAACTTTCGTAGCGTATTCATAATAGCATTCTGTTTTGATTTCATTATTATTTACTGGTAGTTTTGTATATTTAATTTTTATTCTGAGCTCAATATTTATATTTCTTTTGTCACAATGAAAACAAAAATTTATGTGAAATTTATCAGAACAAGAGTAAATGTTATATCCCTCTCAAGGTTTCAACTACTTTTTTGCAAAATTCAATCAAAACTACTTCTGTGTTTCAGATGATATAAGGGAAGTAACAAATAAATTAACTTTAAGTATATAACATTAGTAAGCGTATAGAAGTAAATAATAATTTGTGGTAAGATTGAGACCACACGTTTTTCTCTTCCACCTTTACATAAAGGAAACGAAATAAACTAATTTGGATATTCAGGTAATGTATATATGTGTTAGAAAGTGTAACATTTTGTTTATAATATATCCAAATTACAATTACAGAATTGCATGCGCAAAAATACAGTAAATTATCTTACTACCACATTCAGTATGAATGAAGGAGCTTTGAATCAACGCTCCAACGGAATCAGACCATTCGTTCTCTAAATTGCGACATCAATCTCGAGTCTACATACTTTTTTCCCAAAAGTAAAATATGTAGTCATACATTGTAATTATTTAGCTATGTGAAATTTTTTCTTCTCGCTTACACCACCACTCTTCGGACTGTGTAACATCGAAATGCACCATGGTGGTTTAAAAATTGCAAATGAAAATCATTGTTGACATTTTACTTTTGAGTTATGCACGATACTGATTCTGCGGTTTGATTCGGAGGTCCAAGAGGGGAAACACTCTGGATGATATAATGAAGAAGATTAATGAAGTTGTGGAAAATGAGAAATCACAGGAAGCCAACTTCAATAAATCTTATGTAGTTCTAAGTGGAGAACACCCAAGCTGTGAAAGACCACAGTAACTCTATGCAGAAGTGTACGAAGATTATTGGCGAATTACCGGAGGAGAACAAAATACTAATGAAGAAAGTGACAGAACTAGAACTAAAGATAGAGGACATGGAGCAGTATTCTCTTCTGAACTGCGTTGAGATTCACGGGATCCCGGAAGAACAACACGAAAATGTGGTCGGTGTCGTGAAAGAGATCGGGACGTCATTGGACATCAACATATCGGACTCCATGATTGACGCCTGCCACTGACTTGGAAGAAAAACTGGACCTAACAGCCCACCACCGGGAATCATTGTGTGGTTTGTCAGGCGTCTGGACAAATACGAGCTTTTGAAGAAACGCCGTGTCAAAAGAAATTTTTCAACGACACACATGAACTTAAATTAATTGTCGACAAAATTTTAAAGGAAAACATCCCCACGGAGGTGCCTCTATCTACTACGTTCGTAATGATATTCTTCCCAATTGTCAGACTACGAGAACTTCTGCATTGATAGCATGTTCGAAATTTTTGCAGTTAATTTGACCGACATAGGTATTATTGTTTTATGTATTTATAGACCTCCTCAATCTGATCTTGACATGTTTTTTCGGAATTTTGAGGTTATTTTAAAACGTATTACACGTAAATCCAAAAAATCTATCGTTATATGTGGTGATTTCAACATAGATTTCCTAAGTGCTTCCAATTACGCAAATTCACCCAAAAATCGATTCAAGAATCTTATCGACACCTTCAACCTTGTAACTACGATAAACGACCCTACTCGCCTCTCCAGTTCATCTCAAACATTGCTAGATCAGATTATTGTCAACAATGAAATCTCGTATTTCTCTGAAGTGTTCTGTATCGGATACAGCGATCACCTTGCGCAAGTGTTGACCATTAAAGATGAACTGAAACCACATTAAGTCATTTACAAGTATTCTAGACAGTTTAACGACAAATTAAGCCATATTTACAAATTATTTGCGTGAGAAAACTTGGAAAGAAGTTTACAGTTGCCAAAACACCGACGTAAAATTCAATGTATTTATCTCAATATTCCTAAAACATTACTACTCTAGCTTTCCCATAAAAGGCAAGTTAACACAAAGAAATACAATAGATAGATCACCCAAGGGATAATAATTTCTTCCAAAAACAAACGCCGTTTATATTATATTTCAAAATTCTATATGCAACCACCCGTATTCCATGTTTATTTCTCTAAATATAAGACTATTCTCCGAAAAGTAATCTATGCAGCTAAAGTTATGGAAAATGACAGGCGGATATTAAAATCGAACAACCGGACCAAAGCCATGTGGAATATTGTTAAGAATTACACATCACCTAAAATCGCGAAGAAAACATTTCCCTACTAAACGATGGCAAAATCGTATCAAATCCACTTGACATCACAAATTTGTTTAAGTCTTATTTCTCAGAAGTAGGTAAAATATCTAATCCTACATCCAACCAATGTCCTCGGAATACATCCACCCACCTGCTCCATGCTATGTTCCCTTTCGAAACTAACGCCAGTGAAATCGTGAAAATCATTAGTTCATTAAAAACCAAATTTTCAATAGGCCTTGATGATGTACCCGAGTTTATTGTTAAATTTTCGTCCTTCGTTGTATTAAATCCAGTCATAAACATATTTAACATTTCTTTATCGGAAGCGGTGTTTCTTAACATATTTAAGAGAGATAAAGTGAAACATTTATCCAAAAAAGAGACAAATATTGGTAATTATCGATCAATTTCTTTACTACACACTTTCTCAAAAATCCTTGAAAAATTGTTCAATAAGCGACTTCTAGATTTTATTTCAAAAAATAACATTCTCTCTGACGATCAACACGGATTTCGAAAATCTTTTTCCATCACCAGCGTCATATTTTCTTTCTGAAATGACGTTACCACTTCTCTTAACCACGGAGAAAATCCTCAGGGTGTTTTTCTTGATTTATCTAGAACATTCGATATCACTGATCACGAATTTCTTCTTTCAAAATTACAATCTTCTGGCATTAGTGGGCTTGCGCATCAGTGGCTGACTGCCTATTTAAAAGATAGATATCAACAGGTCGAAATATCATATACTAAAAATAATGTACTTCAGCATTGCCTTTCAGAGACAAAGACACTAACTCGCGGAGTTCCCAAGGTTCAATTTTCGGTCCTATGCTCTTTTTTTTTTGTACGTGAACGACATGTCGTCTTCACGTCACATTGCAAAATGGTTTATTTTGCCGATGACACTAACCTACTATGTAAACACGCCAATGCTTAAAACGTTTTGTCTAACCTCTCACTTGGTTCCATGCAAATTGCCTCATTGTAAACACTGACAGTGTCTGTCATTTCACAAAATCTTTACATCAGGTTTCTCTTTCGTTAAAGAGAACACAATTAAAAGCTGTTTTTTAATACAAAGTTTTTACGTCTCCATATTCAAGACAAGCTTAAATGAAATTGTCCCGTTGACAGTCTTAATTCTAGAATTAAATAAATTGTGTTACGCATTACAAATATTAGTTAATACTGTTAGTCCACATGTTTCCCGTTGCGTATATTTTCCAAACGTTTACTCCCGTTTACAATAAGGCTCCATCTTTTGGGGCAATTCCGGGCAGAGCGTCCAAACTTTCAGAATTCAGAAGAGGATAGTTTGGATAATTTTTAAATCTCACCCCCCGAATCTCTTGTAAACCTTTATTCAAGGAATTAAATATCTTAACACTTCCCTGCATTGATGTATATATGAAACTGTCGTGTTTGTTGAAACCGAATAACTGAAACACCACCCTTGTTTCATACAAAACAGTTTTGTTCACGAACACAATGCTAGCAATAGGAATAATATTCATTGTCCGAGAGTGTCAACCGCACTTAGCCAAAAAGGGCCGTGTCATACGGGAATCGTTCTATATAATTCATTGCCCAAAAGTATAAAATATATTATTAAATTTAATCTCTTAAAATCCGCGGTTAAAAGCTACCTTCTGCACCAGTGCTTCTACACTGTAAAAAATTATTGATTTTGAAACAATATAAAGACATTTTGTGCTTTATCACACCATTATTGCAGTACTTTCAAAATGTCTGACAACAATTTTAAAACTCTTTTCCTGTATATATTCTTATTATTCATATAAATGGAGTTGTATATGTACTTAACCCCGGCACGGTTTTGTACATTAATTCTGTAGCCCCTTCCTGACACGGGTTTTTTCTCCGGTTAGAGGCGGATTTTTTTATAAAGACTCGCTAGGTTCTTGCCTAGAGACGGCATCAATTGATATAATTATTAGCGAATTTAGTGTTATTTAATAGTGACGAATTATTAACTATACTTTCCGAATTATTTATAGCGTGATAATAATACGTATTTGTGAAATTAATTTTCTGTTTTAAAAATACAATATTTGGTTTTGTTAATACTATAACACGTGTCGAACTATTTTTTTATCGTTAGGAGTATGTTTAAAGATTAAATCCGCCTCTGCCTTAGGACCGTCGATCGGAATTGTTGGGATGGTCCCTTGCATGCTTCCGGAGAGTAAATTAGTTTATTGTCCTTCATGTGGTCATACGCATTTTGTAACTGCTTTTTTGACAAGAAAGTTCATTTATTATTATTTATGATCTGCCGGTCTATTTCAACGAGGCCCTGTAACCGGTGAGGAGGCGGCTGTTTGCAGGGTCAAGGCGGGTCAAGAGGGAGATGATTTTCAAGTTCCTATGGGTGCGAGGTGAAAGAATCTTCCTTAGAAAAAAAGAGGCGGCTTTAGTTGTGCAGGTGACCTGTCAGGCTGATTTGTCCAATTTGTAAAAACTTTTATATCTTTTGTTCTTAATTTGTCAAAAAAAATTTGTTTTTCTTGGTTACTAATAGTTTTAAATTTATTATATATTTTCAATTCATTCGTAACTCAGCTTTTCTCAGCTGCGTAGGAGACTTGCGCCGGTTCGAACATAAAAAGTGGTGGGGGGAAAGGGTGATGGGGTGTCAGGTGTCGTGCTCGGGTATGCCGGTTCGAACGAACATTCTTCCATAAAAATTACACGTATGCCAGTTCGAGCAGAGAAAAGGGTTGGGTGATAGGGTTATGGAGGTCGTGTGACCTTGTACACAGGTGTGCAAGTTCTCCATAAGTATGACACGTGTACCCGTTCCAGCACAGCAATGGATGGGGAAAGGTTAATCGGGGTGGTGGGGTGTCTGGTGTTGTTCATGTGCACGTTGCTTCGCAAAACATTGAACACAGGTGTGTGCCGGCTCAATCACAGAAGGCGGGTGGGGAAGCAAGAAGCAACATATCCGCAATCTTGCATCATAGGATGACGCAATTTTGATCAATCAAGGTTCTGAGTCAAAAAGAGGTGGGGGTTTTAACACGTGTGTGCCGACACGTGGCCGAGTATTGTGCTATTTTACCTCATAGTATGATGCAGTCCAGGATGACGCAATCTTGATCAATCCAAGATGCAACCCGTTCTCCAACACAATCCACATACGACGACGATCGGCGAGGTACTGAAATGTTTTCCCCCAGAGCAATGGTTTTGTGAGTGATGGATGTGATGACGTGTGTCATGGATTGCGAGGGGGAGGTGGTATAATAAAATGAGAAAGAGAAGAGTGAATCACTATGTTGTAGCATCATAAATACCAACACTACAACACATGTCCTTTACTAGCATGACATATAATCTCATCTATTGATAATTTTTTTAATGATACTGTTTTTTCTTTATAATACTTTTTTCCGGAAGTACCCAAACTAGTTGCTGAGTAAAAGGTAAAAAGAAAAGAGATTGGAAAAGAAAAAAAATTTTAATACGACAATGAATATTTATATATACAAAAAATTAATATTTATACAAACAAAAAAATAATATTTATATATACAAAAAGTAATATTTATAGATACAAAAATGACACGTGTTATAGATGAGAAGGAAGGTGTCAACACAAATTGAAAGGAGTATTTAAAAAAAGATCAGTCTTTTTATTATATCACAACGATACATGTTCTAAAATAATTTGCATTGATTGATTTGGAATACAGACAATTGCATTCTCATTCCACCAAAAGATGGAAGACGAAAACCTTCAAACAAATCCTCATCAGAATCATCACTCACTATCACATCACCATCCACATTAGGATCATCGCTCACTGTCACTGGATGAATGCGGTTCATGTCTTCTAACAAAACCTCATCCTCAGCATCAGATTCACAAAATACATTCAATGTTCGACGACACATCGGATAGGATCGATGAAATGATGTCCATTGTGCGATGCATGGTTTACAAAAACCATTTTGGCATGGAGTGATATGTGTACGTTTTTTTTTTTCATGGGGCTTTAGGGCTCGTCAACATCAAAGGTCATTAGAGCCCATATGTGTACGAGCAATCGGAACATCCTCATTGAGACAAATAAAACATGTAATGACATGCGACATTTCTTTTTTTCTTAACAAAATGAAACGTAAGTCAACACAAGGAAAAAGTATGAAAAGACTGTGACAAATGATTGACGCAGCATAAGGTGTCGTCATATGTGGGTTGAATGCAACCACCTTCGTAAGACGTCAGCAAATATTGTCGAGATGACGGTGTTCTCTAGTAGTGTTGAAATATGGAACAATGCTTTTAACCTGTTCGAGATGAAAGAGATGATGACAGTCGATACACATCAAATGTCTCTTTTCGCTTTCAAACACTCCGATTTGCTTTGTTTTAACGATTTTTATTTATTTATTTTTTGACAAAAATCGTTAATATCAATAGTTTTAAGAAAAATCGATTATATGTCGATTATATTATGAATCTAGAGGTAAGTTATAATTGATTGACATAGTTTTATTCAGACGAATCAGCGAGAAATAACTCGGAAAAATTCTTGTTCTGTCTTACAAAGATCTTTTATACACCTTTGATCTATTATAACTTTTTGAAAGAATAAAGATATTTCAATTCTACTTTCATAGGATTCTTTCAAGTGTTCTTCCGAACTCATTTATTCGGTTTTAAACGTTTATTAAATTTTTGTGAACAAATCTTAAATATCCACATTTTATGAAAAACTGAGTATTCCACAAATTCACATTCTAAACAAACGATAATTTTTGTAGTAAGGATGTTGTAAACTATGCAACGTTAAATGGAAAGGAGTTTGACAGTACTCTGAAAATGTTGTTCGTGGAGTATTGTTTTAAAAACCAAGTATCATAATGTCATAAACACCGTGCACCTTCACACCGATCTCTTCAGCGGGTGGTTGTTGTACCTCCTCCTGCTCCTCCACCACCACCTTTACAACACACCCCTCATCGCCTCCGTTCTTTCATGATCGTCGCGAATTTCTAAAAATATAGGTGTTCAACATGACATGAGAGAGAACAGGTGTAGTGTAAGGATTAAGGAAAATTTTTCAAATAAACATTTTTCAAAACAATGTCAAAAATAATTTTTTTAAAATGTTCAAAAATATATTTTTCAAAAAGGATGTTTAAAAAAAAGTTGACATCAGCAAAAGGACACCTGCATCGTCTTTGTTGTAGGAACATCTGGCGTCAAAGCGTCGACACCGGCTGTGCTACACGTGTTAAGAATGTCAACGTCAGCAAAAACAGTTGCTTCGCCTTTGCGGCACGACACATTTGCGACTCGACATCTGCTCTTCGCCGTTTTTGCGACGCGATGCAAAAGATGATGTAAATAGCAATGAGATGACGTGAATACAATATTGAATTTGACATACCAGTGTCGAGTCCATTTTTTTTCGATGTCGCTGGAATGATAGTGAAATCTCGATATCGTGTTCATCTGAGCATAGTCTTTATGAAACAAATACATCACTGACTCCCTAATGGTGTTGGAGTTTATACATGTGCGTTGTGGACATTTTCATCTTCGAGAATGTAACTATTTATTTCAACGATCGCAAAAACTTCGATCTCAAACCTCATATAAAAGACTTTCGATTAATTTTACATTTTACTCATCATCCCAACACAAAAGGTGTTTATTCTTTATAGAGTGCAATCGTGTCCTTGTATGACAATGAGGTGTCACTTCCCTTCATCGATCGCAAAATAGACTTATTCCTTTCCAACATCAATCGTTTTTTATTATTTGATTTTGTGAGCAGGGACGGTGTGAAGGAAGAGAATGGTTTGCCTCCTCCCCCTCCCGCCTTGCGCTATCGCATAAACTACATTCTGCTCGAACAGCTGCTGGAAAGCGCCGTCTGGTCAGCTGTTTACATAAACACTGACCAATGAGATAAAGTACTTGGGTGACAGTTAAGATAAGGTTTCCTGAAAAACTCATTTGATGAAATTGAAAAATAATCTAAATAGTATATTAAAGTTTTTTTTAATTTTTAAGAAGACTTTGCGTATACTATACTATACCTTGATACATAGTAGGATTGAATATGGTATAGTAATTTTGGAAAATACTTATACCACTGTTATAAATTCAAATTTTCTTTTGCAGAAACGTGTGGTAAGGATAATTTTAAATCACTGTCAAAAAAGTAGTCACTAACAAAATAAAATCAATAAATAACTAACAAAACAGTGATATATAAAATTCAGCAACGTCAAAGATACTAATATCTATTATACGTGCATTTAACATCATTTTCGTAACTTTTGACCCAAAAGTGCAATTCATTCAGGTAATAGTGTTTCCAACCCAAAAAATAGGGATACGAGTAATTGAGACTAGTGTAGAAGCAATAGACAATAATTTACCTATTTCACTGTTTGTTGCCAGTGAAGAATAAATCACTACCAAAACAGTGATATATCGAATTCAATAGCATAAATGTTCAAATATATAAACGCTTTTAGCACAATTTATGTAACTTTTGACTTAAATTGCAATAAATGCATGTAAAAGTGTTTGCAAACAACGAATTAGTGATACGAGTAATTTAGATTAGTATAGTAGTAATAAACATGATGACTTACCTATTTCACAGTTCGTTTACGTTCATTAGTATATCACTAACAAAATAGTGAAATATAAAATTCAGCGATGTGAAATGGACTAATATATACTATATGTGCATTTGACACAATTTTTGATACGAGTAATTTAGATTAGTATAGTAGTAATAAACATGATGACTTACCTATTTCACAGTTCGTTTACGTATATTAGTATATCACTAACAAAATAGTGATATATAAAATTCAGCGATGTGAAATGGACTAATATATACTATATGTGCATTTGACACAATTTTTGTAACTTTTGACCTAAAATTGCAATACATGCAATTATTAGCGTTTGCAACCAACATAATTGAGGTACGATTAGTTTAGTCTTGTATACGAGCAATAGACATGATGATTTACCTTCTTTAATGTTCGTTTACGTGGAATAGTAAATTACTGCCTAAACAGTGATATATCGATATTAACAGCGTGACACGAACTAATATATAATACAATTGCATTAAACGTATCTTTTGTAACCTTTGGCCCAAATGTGCAATACATGCATGTAAATCAGTGCCATAATAGTGATATATCTAATTCATGATCGTGAAATGGACTAATATTTCATGTAAGTGCATTTAACGCCATTTTTGTTACTTTTGACGCTACATTACAATTCACGCATCTGCGCGGTCTCTCTCCTATGTTTTTCAGTGTGATATTTGTTTCATTACTCCTACTCAATTTCTCCTCACCTCCTGCCTACATATGCTCTATAGGGGGTGTTTGTGGACGTGGGTGGGTCGTTCCACCTTCCCCCTGTGTCGCAGTCATCTGACGCAATATCGTGAGAGTCTGTGACATGACTGTCACCCGCCTGACTTACGTGCGGGAGTGGACAATGTGACAAATCGTTGCATTTATCTTGTGTGGACAATAGTTTAGTTATTGACAGTTTCAACTATAAATTAGTTTTTTCTTTTCCTTATTTTATACAACAATATTTTATTTACACAGATTTTTCTGTTTCAGACGTTGCGTTTGTCGATAATGCTATTGTGCCACAGACTCTGTTGGTATCTATATTTGTATACAATAAAACAAAAGTTTTTCTACTTTCACTCACCACCTGGCTAATGTACTCCCAAAAAACTATCATGAAGATAATCAGTATTATTACAAAAATTATTGATAGATTAGAATATATAAGTCTGCTAACAAAGAACACGTCCTGCTCTGATGAGTATTCTATGATGTCAAATTGTGTCATCCTGTGATGTAAGATTGCGCAATACTTGTTGTGCACAAACTGACAAATCCCGAATGACGTAAGATTGTGTGATGTAAGATTGCATCATCCTGTGGTGCAAGACTGCGTCTTCCTGGATTGCATCATGTGGTACAAGATAGCGCAATACTCGATCACATGTTGTGCTCAAACCGGCATATCCTATGCTGGGGTTGCATCATATGACGTAATATTGCGCATTTCTCGGTCACGTGTCAGAACCGACACCCCAGCCCTTTTGGCTCAGAACCTGCATATGGCGTGACACTGGCTCCAAACCGGCGCAGGCGAGCGAGCGGCTTATCACTCTCCACCCCCCTTTGGCTCAGAACCGACACAGACATGTATGAAACCCTTACACCCTTTTGATTTAGAATCGGTACATGTGTTATTCTTATGGGTGAAACTGGCTCAGAACCGGCACACCCGTGCACAATTCCCATCCCTTTTTGTCCTACTCCACCGCTTTCTCAGTTCACACCGGTACATGTGTTGTTCTTATGGGTGATACTGGCTCAAAACCGGTACACGCATGCACTACCCTAACTCCCATTTTTGTCCTCCCAACCCGTTTCTGTGCTTAAACCAGCACAAGTCCCCTACTGTAGCATATGCGGCTAACGTGTCATTGATTATAGAGGGAAATTGAAGGAGAGATATAAGGAGAGGGAAACTGAAGGAGAGGAAAGACGAATATTATCTAACTTTGAAATATTGTGCTAAGAAATACTTCTTAAAATCTCTATGACAAAAAAAGAAAGTATAGTATTCGGAATGAAACAAGGTTGGAAAAGTGAACGAAAACCTATAATAAAAACCAATGACTGGCGACTATCACTTAAAAATGCTATTAAATATCTTGAGGTAATTATAGATGACTACGTATAGGCAACATTAGGATTACATCGATAAGAAAATAAGGATATTATACAGTCTGACTCGAGTTGGGATATTAAAGGATACATTAGGAAAACAGCATATGATACAACGGTATAAAGGAGTAGTAGTTAAAATTCTAACTTACATAGTAAAACAAAACAAAAACATTTCGGAAGAAGATTAAGCAGCATCCAATGCAACGGGTTGCTAGAATGGAGTGGCATGTTCAATTGTGTACCAGCATAAGAAATGTTGTTATTGCTAGAACTATTAACGATATATTTAGAAGTAGATAAACATTACTTACGCTACAAGATACGGCAAGGACATGAGGTAAGAATAGATGACAAACGACTAACAACAAACGATAAAGGATGGAAGAGACAAATAGGGTAGCACTCAGTGCATGTTGGAATGTGAGATGGCTGAGAGCATTTGAAGGTCGACACACATCAATTCCTCAACAACGTATTTTATACATATAAAAATAGAAAATACTGTACGCCAACACCATACACATTACAAATTTTGACAGGACACGGTTATTTTATGAAACATTGGTACAAACGGGGATACGCAGACCGTGTAGAGACAAAGAAGGAGATACGGTGGATCATTTAGTGCATGATTGCGAGTATAGAGGAGAAGAAAGCACAGTGGTTAGCAATATTGAAAAAACAAGGCAAACACAGCCGAAACGATTGGACGAAATATATAGAAGCGAAAGAATTTCACTAGGAATTCGATACATATGTGACAATACAAATGCGAAAGGAATTTCGCTAGAGAGTACTGGTCCCATCCTCCACGCGGTAGGGACGTAAACACCTGTACCTGTGGAGTACAGACAGCTGAAAGGGAGTGGCCTTGTAAGGAATACGAAGAAGAAAATGATAAGAGAAGATATCTGAATACTGAGAAAGAAGACAATAATATCAAGAGAACAGACTTTGAGGAATGAGATACAAAAACCCACGAAATGGCCAAAGGTCGAGATATTGGGCATGTATAAAAAAATAACACTTAAAAAATTAAATACACCAAACTTGATTTGGTATGCGAAATTAGTTCACATTTTACGACGCATAACAATTTACCAAAGATACTGCATAATATACTGGAGTGGAGCTTATACCTCCACAAAAGCTATGCAGGTAATCCTCGGAATACCACACAGACATCGAATTAGATAAACATTATATGAGATACGAGCTAAGGACATCGGGAGAAGTACAAATTGGCTAAGAAGAGATAACCAGGAATACAAGTGCATGGAAGGGAAAAATATCACGAGCTGTAATGGAAGGTTGGCAAATCCGCTGGGGTATACCGAAAGAAGGCAGGTTAACATACCAAATGTGAGATTTGCATATAAAAACAAAAAATGGTTCATACCTACACCACAAATAATGGAAATCATAACTGAACATGAATAATAAATCATATTGGCAAAGAATGGATTTGTCGGAATCTAATATATGTGCATGCGATGCAGATATGGGCAATGTAAACCATATTCTTCATACATGTAATTTACTTGGACAAGAACCTGCAATGTGATTAGGCAACATGAAGAGAATGGGACTATTTAGTGACCGAAACTGGGAAGATTATATAGCAACAGAAGAACGGTATAAAATATTCGAAAGATATATCACTGACATATTGATTGTGCGCGAAGGAATAAAGTAATAAATATATAGTAGGTAGTTCCCCACCTCCCCGTGGAAATATCGGGAACATCGCGATGGATAAATGGGAACAGCCCCAGAAGGCAAAAGAAACAACAACACAGAAAGGAAACAAAGGAGTTGAAACCAACAGAGACACAGGACAAGAGAAAACAAAGAAACGATAAGATCGGAATAATAACAGAGGAAAAGAAAGAATAAGATATTAATGAACAAAAATATGAAAAACGAGAAAGAAAGCATAACCAACCTAGGTAATGGCTTAACAGCCGAGAAACTGGGATTTTACTAATGAAAATATAAAAAAACACCAAACTTAAATGTAGTATATTTTATATTCTCCAAACCAAATGCATCTCAGTTCATATTTTTACGGCACAAATTCGTCGAAATATACAATTTTCTGTGAAATAATCTTTACTATACTGGTGAGAGCATTTCATGAAATTCCTAGTAGCGGGACTGGACTATGGTACTATTAATAACGCAACTAAAATCCGGAGGACCACATGGGAAATACCATGAATTATGAAATCTAGGAAAATATTACAATAAGAAAATCTAAACTTAAAACTAAACAAGAGCTAAAGACTGAAAGAAATATTCAATGTATGCTCATACGCAAATTGCTATGAATACGGGAGCGTAATCAAATATTTATATATTGCATGTTGTTGATGTTGTCAATAGAAATAGAACAAAACAAGCATGAAAGATAATCATATAAAATAGTTACAGTTGCATTAAATTTATAGTTCGTTAAATTTCTACTGACCAATGAAATGCATATGAGATCTCAATAGTTACGTATTTGTAGAACCATTTTGTAGACGGTTGGTTTACAGATTAACAGTTATTTAAGTCTCAAGCTGCTAGAAATATGCAGGAGGCAGCGATGTTTATAGACTCATTCATGTCATTTGAAGTCCCATACGACGAGATGAGGATGGAAACCAGGAACATATAGTTATCGCAGAGGTCTGGGTAATAATTCCTCTACTGCATTCCCTTTGGCGAAACCATACTGATCATTACTCATTTTGTTTTTTATTACCTCTTTCGATTGCTCTGTTAGTTTCCTATCCAGTATTTCTCCGATTCCTGGTAAGAGCGTGATAGGTCAATATTACTTACTTAGCCAGTCCACTATTCTTTTAATTTCCTTTTCAGTTATTTCATATTGTTGCTCGTCGTCTGACAACGTATATTTTTGCTGTTCCATTCATTGTGAGTCTGTACCGTGTAATATTTCCGTAACTAATGTCCGTCCTGTGTCAAGCCAACCCGTTATTTGTAATCCATCTCTTTATACTACTCCATACAGTTTTTTTCTTTATCCTTTCGCGAACAATTATGTAAGGAAAACACCATACGTTAATAAATATATTTTCCTCAACAAATCTTTCCCAATACATTCGTTTTCTTTTCCGTATTAAATTCTTAAATTCTTTCAAGTATGTACGATATCTCTCCTTGTTTGCATTATTTCTTTCTGTTCCTTTAATTACCTTCTGATATTTCCTGCGTAACTTATCGCGCATCTGTTTTGCCTCCTGCACCTCTCTATCCCACCATGTCTTACCGCAATGATATGCCTCTCTTGATATTGCAACTCGAATTGTTCTTGTGACCACGATGTGGAAACAATAAACCATGTTCTATTTGATTGCCCACACTATGATCTCGAGCGCAGCGAGTGTTATATGGAACTGAAAAGGAATGGTTTGTATGTGTGGAAGGACAGGTTGCAGCTTATCAGTACTCGTCGATTGTATGATGCTACATCGGGTTTTGTGGAGAAGATATTCACACATCGCCCACTTTATGCTCGATGATAAACAAGTACCGAGCTCCTCGTGGTTAGGGATGGATGATTTAACTTCGTCCCTGTAGTCCGGTTAACAGGAGCCACCCCTTCTAAGGGAAATAATTGAGCAACAACATCGAACTACTATGAATTGTAATGCGAGAATGTGGAAAAATGAGAAATGGATAATGTTGAGAAGAGACAATGAGCCTAAAAATTGAGGAATGTAACACCGGTAATTACTTATCTCTACGGGGAAAAGAAAGCAAAAAAATAAACAATATGGTTGTATGTGTTGTATTATGTGCCGCTGCATGTTTTCTATCCGTTTATGAATGTCATTACCTGTTTCATGTTGTGCATATGGATGTATCTGTCTGTTTTCTTTATGATATTTCACCCAATTTATTTTCCTGTAGTCTATGCCTCCATGTTTCTCTTGTCGATTACTATTTATTTCTTCAACCATGTATGTGATTGTTTTGTGATAACTCTATCATATCCGTGATCTGCCTCATTGTTGCTGTTGTAACTCGTGCTCTACTCTGTATAGTTATATCAATTATAGATTGACCATTTACCGTTTCGAATGTATGTACCCCATTATGCATTTACTATACAAAGGTTTATTAAATATTAATTTATCCATTTCCTGCCCTCGCTGGTTGGTTATGGTGTCTTCTCACAATTTGGATCGCACCGTAAAATCTTCGCTAATATAGATCTCTACATAACTTATCTGATCTTTTCCAGTTTGTGGAATATGGTCATCCGTTTACTAGCGTATTAAACGTACACATTTATTATTACTATGCTATTTTTTCTTTTACAAGCCTAGTGTGTTCCTTGAGCTCCGTTACCTCAATTTTATTGTTACATATTAATGTAGCAGTTTCCCCCCTAATTTATATACAGTTCTCATCCTTATGCGTATATAGTTTAAGCGCCCGTTTGTTTGATATAGTTCTTGAATTACACAAATATCTACCTTTTAGTCATCTATAAATTTCATCATATCCAACATTTCTGTTTCTTATCCGTGTAGATTTTGTTGCAAAGTCTGTTTTCTGACACATTATTCCGCAGACCCTCTGGCATTCCTAACACTTTTTATCCCACACATTGTGATGATGCGGTTGCCCTTTTCGTTTACAATTTATGCAATTATTTTTTTCTTTCTCTATTGCTATTATAATTTTTCTCATGGTCTGTTTCACCGCAATGGCCGCATACTTGTTGTTTTTCGCGACAAAATTTAGCTAGAAGTTCGAAACGGTGGCATCTGTAGCGTCGCAGTGACTCAGGTATTCTGCTACCCGATATGACCTGTACCCTGCATATGGCTTTCCTTTTTGTAGTATATTACCAAATAAGTCTCCTGTCATTCCAATCACCCAATGTTTTGTTCGCCACTTTTGCCATCCAATTATCTTTAACACCCTTACCTCTCCCATCTACGTAGGTAGCCCGCTATTTTATTTTTTAATTCGTTCTAAGAACATCTCTTTCCCCCTCTAAATTTGGTTTGTATCTTTTAGGTTCTCTCTAGACCCTCCCTCTGAAATATTATTACTGTAGCCCTCTTTGATCTGGCATTTTCAAAACTCTTCCCGGTAAAGTTCTATTACCAACCAGCTGCAGCGCTAGTAGCCTTTTCCCTGCAGTCGACAGGTTTAGCAAATATGCACTAGTGATCTTGTTCTTGAGTTATGTACATAAATATCCCCAAAGCATATCTTTTACAGGTAGCTATTTCTAAACAACATATGGCTGTTATCGAAACTTCATACATAAGTCTATATTCTACTGTTTGTAAGCCACTGCTATAAAGTTACGCTGTTATTTAGTTACAGGAAGCTTGTACTTTTAATCCCACTAATTCCATTCCAATTTGGCTGCGCGGTATCGAATAAAAACCTTTATATCTTCATTTTTCTATTACGTATAGCAACTCATAATATACGCACTGTCATGTTGAAAAATTAATATCTTCCCTATTTCTAATCCGTTTATTTTATAACTAACAAAATCTTCCTGGATAGTTGATAAATATACTACAATTGCCAAAGTGGCAGTATAAGATCTTGACTATGTCGTTTCCAAGTTACCAAAACCACGTAAATATTGTCGCCACTATACGTATCTTATTTATATATCTCGTTTACAGCCCCTATTTGCCGAATTGCCTAAATTTTTCACACACGCTCTCGTGATGATGTCTACCGTCCACATAAATACAAATTTTGAATTAAAACTTAAAATTATAACCCCTATAAATACTTTCAAGCAGTTGCAATTTAGGGTCAAAAATTACAAAATGGTGTGAAATACACGTATAATATATATTAGTTCATTTGTCGCTGTTGAATTCGATATATCACTGTTTTGGCAGTGATTTACATGTCTACGTAAAAACAGTAATGTAAAAACAGTCTACGTAAAAACAGTGTACAATGCACGTATATTATATTTTCATATATATGTCGCTGTTGAATTCGATATATCACTATTTTGCCGTTTATTTACAATTTTACGTAAAAAATCTCTAAAATAGGTTAATCACTTAATGTATTACTACTACACTATTCTAAATTACTTGTATTTCTAATTCGTTGATTGCAAACACTTTTACATGTATGTATTGGTTTTTTGGATCAAGAAATACAAAAGTGTTAAATGCATTTATACATTAGTATATTTGACGGTAATGCATTTGATATATCACTGATTTCGATAGGATTTACCATTTCTCGTAAACGAACAATAAAATAGGTATAATGCGTAAATGATTATAATTATTACTAGTGTTACGGTACCAGTAATCACGTCGAAATTCTTTATTCATGTATTTCATATAATAAAATATGAGCGTTCCATCTTACTTATCTGGGTATTCTCACTATGGTGGGTGTTGCACCCACTAGGCCAAGCGAGTAGATCTTTATATTAAAACAGTAATATGCAAAATTTGATGATAACCGGGAAGATCCTTAAATAGAGGGGGGTCATACAACATTTGGCAGATTGCTCCGGCAGATTTGTAAAGATTTACAAATACAGGGGGGATACAATTTGGTGAATGCAAACACCCTTACCTGCATGTATTGCAATTTTGGGTAAGAGGTTGCGAAAAATGTGTTTAAAACATGTATATATTACTATATTTGACGCTGCTAAATTTATTTCAATATTTTGGCTGTGATTTTCTAATGTGTGAAAAAGAAAATTGAAATAAGTAAATCATGTTTATTACTACTGTACTATTTTAATTACCTAGTGCTTCTAATTGGTTGACTGCAAACACTTCTACATGTATATATGGCAATTTTGGGTCAAAATTTAGAAAAATTATGTTAATTGCACATTACTATAATACTCTAAATTACTCGTGTATATATATATATTTTGTTTGTTGCAAACACTAATACCGTCATTTATTGCACTTTTGATTAAAAAATGCTATAAAATGAACGTTTATTATATTTTAATATATATGTTGTTGACTATTTTGACATAACTAATTTGAGGATTGTTGACAATTCTACGGAAACAATCTCTGAAAGAGGTAAATCATTATATTTATTACTACAACACTACTCTGAATTACTTGTATCACTAATTCGTTGATTGCAAACACATTGAAATATAAGTATTGAAATTTTAGAAGAAATATACAAGTGTTGTTAAATGTATATATTTTGGTACATATGACGCTAATAAAATTAATATATCACTGATTTTGATAGTGTTTACTCATCTTCAAAAAACAACAACAATGAAATATGTAATATTTATTTTTGTGGTTCGTGCACTAATCTGAAGAAGTCATAGCTCTAATTTATTAATTGCAAACACTATTACTGGCACGTATTAGATATTAGACCAGCTGATGTTGCTGAAATAGATATATCACTGATTTAATAGCAATTGTCTAATGTACATTACCGATCACTGAAATTGGAATATCATTATGTTTATTATTACTATAATACTCTAAATTACTCGTTTATCTATTTTGTTCCGTGCAAACACTTGCCGTTGTTTCTTCCAATTTCGAGTAGAAAATGTAAAAATGGTGTAAATAGCTGGTGTATGTATATATATATATATATATATATATATATATATATATATATATATATATCACTGTGTTATGAACGAATAACTAAACATTCAATATCACAAAAGTTGTATAGGGGCGCTAGTGTTTTTCAACTAGCTTGGGGAGGTAAAAGTGGATAATAAGATTCTTTACGGAATCGCTTTGATGAAAACAAATCACATTTATTACAAAAGTAAACAATACATATATTACTATAAACTACAATTGCAGAATTACATTACAATTGATAAATAACAAGGTTGATGCTGTCCGTTGTGGGCGGACAGCTACTTCGTGAAATACTTTCAACGAAGTTAAATGATTACAAAATGGCATGACTTCAAGTGAAGCTGCGGTTTTGTTTATAGGTTAAAGCAGAATGACTAAGTGATATAATGCAAAATTGAAGTATGACTTGGCGAGTCTATACAAAAAAAAAACCCTTTCTTTCTTTGAGTTTTCAAAGAAGAGCCCCCCTTGCATCAACTAATGATTTACATACAGGTTACCTACTGGCATTTGAGAAGGTTATAAAATAACCAAAAATAGTGCAGGATTTTAAATCAGTACCCTCGTCATAGGAGGGGATAAAATAGCATTCGTTAAATCAGTACCCTCTTCATAGGAGGGGATAAATTAAATGATTAGAATTCGAATTGAGACTCTGAAATCGTCAAGACGAATGTTCTCGTTGGTACGTGGAAATACTTAAAGCGCATCCTTCTTCTCAGTAGATAACGGCTGCTTGTGGCCGCAAGGTTGCGAGTTGATAGTGGATGGCTTCAGCAGGTGCATGGCAGTCGCTCTTTCGGACTGGTTACTGAAACATAGATAAGAGTATGAGCGTATGGGCTCGAAAATGTTGAAGTTCTGCGTGTTACACGAAGTAACAACATGACACTGAAATGATTCTGTTTTGAACGAGAATCATGTTCCAAAAAATCCAGTTACTCATTAACAGAGTAACAACACAACACTAGAAATACACTCATCCCTACGAACGGGAGTCACGACGATAATACGACGAACTGCCTCATTCGAAGCAGAATGAATGGTCATGCGTAGCGGCCACGGCTAGTCTCATAGCAGTGGAGGAAGAGTGCTTGTGAACAGCAGTTTATATAGGGAGTTCACAGACTTTGTACATAGAAACATATTCTGAAATCGATTACATGGAACTTACATAGAAAGTTCGTTCATGAACCTTTGGTTATGTTGTGGTTGCATATATCGATATGGTAAACCTTTGGTCATGGTGTGGTTGCATATATCGATATGGTCGAGGCACTTGACACTAAATCGATCTTGAATCGATTGTTATCGATTGAAGTGATGGTTGATTAGCGCTCAATTTAAATTGACGCCAATAATAAACATGAATAAATATAAACAAATTGACATAGAATATAAACAATTATAAACAAATTAAATTGTTAATAATATTGTACCCTTACAAAGGTTTGGTTTGTAACACACTGTTTAATTGGATATATCACTATTTTAGCGTATATTAATTACAATTTTACGTAAAAAATCTCTGAAATAGGGAAATCATAATTGTTACCACTACACTACTCTAAATTACTTGTATCTAAAACTTTGTGAATGCAAACACTCTTACATGCATGTATTGCAATTTTGTGTTAAATCCATGTATGTATTAGTATATTTGACGCTGTTAAATTTGATATTTCACTAATTTGCCTCAGATTTCCTAATGTACGTAAACAAAAAATTAAATAAGTAATTTATTATGTTTATTATTACTATACTATTCTAAGCTACTCGTAATTCTAATTCGTTGATCGCAAACACTTTTACATATATCTATTGCTAGTTTTTATCAAGATATATAAAAGTATTGTTAAATGCATTTATAAATTAGTACATTTGACGCTAATGCATTTAATCTATCACTAATTTCGATAGGATTTACTATTCCTCATAAAAAATATAAAATAGGCAAGTTATTATGTTTATGGCTCCTACAATAATCTTAATAATTCGTAGCTCTAATTTATTTATCGCAAACAATATTACACGCTTGTATTGCAATTTTGTGTAAAAAGTTACGAAAATTGTGTTAAATTCATGTATATATTACTATATATGACGCTCTTAAATTTGTTATTTCAATATTTTGGCTGTGATTTTCTAATGCATAAAAACAAAAAGTGAAATAGGTAAATCATCTTGTTTATTACTACTACACTATTCGAATTTACCCGTATCTCTAATTGGTTGGTTGCAATCACTTTCACATGCATGAATTGCAATTTTGGTTTTGAAGTTAAAAAAATATGTTTAATGCTCATGCATTATATATTAGTCCATCTGACGTTGTTGGACAAGATATATAACTGATTTACTAGTAATTGTCCAATGCATGTTAACGATCAGTGTAATAGGAATATCATTATGTTAATTATTACTATAATACTCTGAATTAGTTGGTTATCTATTTTGTACGTTGTTAACTCTATTACCTACACGTATTTTATATTTTTATTACGTTATATATATATATATATATATATATATATATATATATATATATATATATATATAAACATATGTTGCTCTTGAATTCGAGATATCACTATTTTAGCGTTTATTTGCAATTGTATGTATACAATCTCTGAAATTAGTAAATCATAATTATTTCTACTACACTACACTAAATTACTTGTACCTATAATTTGGTGAATGCAAACACTCTTACCTGTATGTATTGCTATTTTGGGTATAAAGTTACGATGATACATTTCCTCCCTTTTTATTTAAAACATTTACCGGCTAATACAAATATTTGATACAATCCCTGTTCTCAGGGATCCTAAATCAACTATCGACGTCTCATTCGCTTGGCCTGTGCATATATCAGTACACTTATGAGATGAAGGATCGGTTGGAATGTGAGTTCAAACCCCGGATCATTAGGAAGATAAACAAAAACAAACTTAATGCTATTTATTTATCTACTAAATACCATTGGTACCAGCAGTTACCAAATACCCCTCACAATGGGATTACAAATAAATTGAACTTGGATTATACTTTACATACTGAACTCAAGATAAGGAATTTACAAGTAAAACGAAAATAAGTTTCACGAAGCGCATGTCGTCACATGTGTTCCTGAGTGCAGCCTTGGCTCACACTTTACATAAAGAATTTACAAGTACAGAACATAGCAAGCGTTCAACGTGCCTCAGCACATTCTGGATTACAAGAGTTTAAGTATTTACGAAGCATGTCGGATCGAGGGTGGTAGGTACGGGGGTAAGGAGCGGAGGCAAGTAACTGCGAGCGACGTCCGTGAACATCTTCTGCACCAGAACTTGCTCTCACGACTCCTGACCGCTCTCTCCACTCGGTCCTCTCTACCTCTTGCTCTGTATCTCGACTACCTGAGAGAGAAACTCCCCTGACTCTGACCGCCGTGTATTTACCCTCCAGCCCATAACCCAGTCCACTCTCTGTGTTGCACACCTGACCCAGTACTTACATGCTGAATGCGCACTTCCATCGGGCCTTCACGACATCTCCCCCCTTCCCAAAAAAGGGAGGACCGTATTTCGTGAAGGCCCCTGTACATCTACAAAAACATACAAAAAACTTTTCCTGCACGCGCTTTTAAAAACTACACAATAACAACACAATATTTTTAAATCGATATTCCAAAACCAAAAAACAACACCAAATACAATAATGTACACAAGAACTAGAACACAACAAAACAAAAAATCGCATATGCGTTCGCTAAAAACTATATTTACATTGCTCTTTGTACATTACAATTACCACCTCTATCCTCGCCTGACACCTCTCCTGTACATATTTACACCACCCAATCAGTTAAAAAACAGAGAAAGAATAATACTAAATATAATAATAAAAAGAATTATAATAACAGAACATAATGATTTTTACAAAGGAACAGCGGGTAACATCGGGGAATAATGGTAGTGGTGTCTGGACGGGCGTTAGGTTGATTACCGACACTGGTAAAGTTTCTTGTTTTTTTGTCTTCTTTTTTTCTACACTTTGATAGTGCCCACGCCACCCTAATAAATCTTATTAAAAACATAGTGCCATACCATACTCAAGATATTTTCCCTAGTTTTGTTGCACTGTCTTGAGATATCTGCCATAAGAACCAATGTCTTCGCACCACATCCAAGGGTATGGCAGGTACTTGATGTGTGTTTTGACTCTTTAGAGCCGCAGGAATTCGCTCATCATTCCTGTGCCGGCCTTGGTGGAGCGGCAGGCTGAGTACTAGTCCGGTATTGTACCCTGGGTACTAGTCAGCACGCGTACCAGCGATGCCTCATACCGTGCGCCACATCCTACTGTGGAGCCCCACGAACTTCAGTCCTCCCGTGAGCGACTTCGTGGCGTTGGTCAAGACGGAAAACAATAGAGAAGGAGAAAGTTTTGCCCAGCTCTGCCATTGCTAATTTATTCTGTATCCTCTGCACCGTCGAACCTAGTGACTGAATTTGTTGTAGTAGCGCGGTAAAACCATCCTGAACTTTTCCACCTACTAGACCCATTCACTGAAAGGTGATACCAACTCCCCGAGCACCCTGTGATCCCCTTTCACCGTTTCATGCAAGGCGTCCAGCACCTCCACCATGTTGGACAGCATCCGGTCGTCTCCCTAACGTGGCCGAAACATTGAAAAGAAAAGTTACGCGGGCATCCATCGCTAACCGCGCATCTTCTCGGAAATGATTTAGCTGTTGGTATAAATTTTGAACCTGTTCGTCCGTCACAGTCCCCGTTAAGTAGTGCAACCCCTCCCCAGTGCGTTGACTAATCCTCGCTTACTCCGTGAAACACCCCTGAGGGAATTCCATAGTTCTCGTACTTCCTTTAGTTCATTTTACGGGAGCTCCTCCCACTCTCTGAGCTCCCCCCTTCCTCCCGCTGAGTTTTCGTACTATCCGCCAAGACTATCGCCGGTTATTCTTTCTCTGGTTCGCCAGGTATTAACAATACGTTTCGATGATGGGCACACAACGTGCGCCCCGTGTGTCTGTGTTCAATTTGAAAAGTAACTGGAGACATTACTCTTTTCACCACATACGGTCCCGCCCACCGAGGCGAAAACTTCCTTGTCCGCCCTGCAACAGTCTATAATTTCTTAATAAAACCAACTGCCCCTCTTGAATCAGGGTAAGAAATCTTCCTCTATTCACTCTTTCCCGTTCTGACTGAGAATTTATTTTGTCGTATCTCAACGCTTCATGAGCTATCTGTAAATTCCTTATTAATATTTCGACGTACGACTGCTCGTCGCTGTATCACCGTGGCTGCACCGCCAATACCAAATCCTACGGAAGTGCGAGTTCTCTTCCGTATATCAATGACTCCGGGCTGTAATGTGTAATGCGACTCTTCGTGTATCTGTAGACAAACAGCGCAAATGGCAACTGACTATCCCAGTCGTCGTGCCCCTGGTTTACGTAGCATGATATCACGGCTGCGAATGACTGATGCGCCCTCTCGAGCTTGCCATTCGCCGCCGGGTTATACGCTGACGTAAAAATCTGCCTTACCCCCAGAATCTCACAAATTTCTCTCTTAAGGCCGAAGTAAAGTTTGCCCCCTTGTCTGTTAGTAAAATTTCCGGTACCCCATGGCGACAGATTACGTTTTCTACTAACACCCGGGCCACTGTTTCCGCTGTCTGTTCCGGAATCACTATTGCTTCCGGGTAGCGCGTAAAGTGGTCCTGGCACGTGAGGATGTACTTGTTTCCTCGTTCTGATTTCCTGAGAGGCCCTACCACGTCCAGAGACACATTTTCAAAGGGGTTTGTAGGTTTTGATGCCTCTTGGACCGGAGGAGGTTTCGTAACCCCTCTCCGTGCCTTACACACCAGACACTTTGTTACGTATTTGCATACTTGTTCGTGTAATCCGGGCCAATTGAAATATCTTTTAACTAATGTCAATGTCGCAGCGATTGCCTTATGCCCCGCCAACGAATTATCATGGCACTTTTCGAAAATGTGCCCTTGCATTCACACTGGCGTACAGATGGAAGTGACAGCTCCTGGTGGAGGTATGTGCATTTTACATAATAATCCGTGTTCTCCAATAAAATAACCCGACTTATTATTTTTTGCGAATTGGAACCCTTTCACTAAACTCGGACATTTTTCCTGTTCCCTTTTAATTCGTTCCGTATCTCACACTGGTTCATAGTTTTCTTCATCCCCACAGACTGCTCACACTCCCTTACCTAAGTGGAAGAGCGCATCTGCGTGGGGAATCTGTATCCCCGGTCGGCACTGAACCGAAAATGTATACTCCGATGCCTTGTGAACTGTTACCAAAGTGAAAGCACGACCCAGTAAATATACTCAAAATTTCTTTACCATTTCTATCACTGCTAGACATTCCATCTCAGTGGCACTAAATTTAGAGTACTGCGGTGACAATTTCTTGCTTGCACACGCAACGAGGTGGTCGCCGTTCTCAAGTTGCTGAGACAGCACACCACCTATGCCAATTGGTGACGCATCCGTGGTCAGCACGAACGGTCTGGAGAAGTCTGGGAATCGTAACACAGGATGTTGTGTAAATGCTCTTTTCAGCGCGAGAAATGCTTCTTGGTGTTGAGATAGACATTGAAATTTTGATGGCTTTTAGTTAAATCCGAAAGACAGCTTGCTATTCCTGAAAAATTCGGGATGAATTTATTGTAAAATTCCGCTAAATCCAAAAACGACTGAACCTCTTTCATATTTTTTGGCACAGGAAATTCCTCTATCGCCTGGACTTTGCTGTCCTCCGAACTCAAACCAGTCTGGGATATCGAATGTCCTAAAACAGTATTTGTTCTTGAAGAAATAACACTTATTTTGTTTTAGTCTTAAATTTGCCTTCCGTAATCTCAAAAAAAATTCTCTCAGGCCTATAAGATGCTGGTCAACATTTGTCATATCATAAGATATCATCTAGATACACTATGCAACCTCAATTTATTAATGCCTTCATCACCACCGACATCAGTCTCATGAACAGTGCGGGCCCATTGCATAATCCAAATGCCAAGCCATTGCATAATCCAAATTCCCCCGTTGGTGTTGAAAAGGCTGTTAACGGTCTGCTTTGTTCTTCAATTTCGACTTGCCAGTAACCATTACATAAATCTAGTGATGAAAATATTCTAGCCTGTCCTAGCTGGTCAAACACTTCCATATTGGGGAGAGAGAACACTTCTTTTGTTACATTGTTTAATACCCTGAAATCAATGCATGGCCTATACTGCACTGATTCCCCCGATTTCACTGGTTTTTACATGAGAATGATTGGTGCTGCCCACGGACTCTCCGACGGCTCGATAATCCCTTGTTCCAAAATTTTTTCGATGGATCTCTCTAATTCAGCTCGTTGCGCATGAGGAACGCGATACGGTTGTTTTTTATTGGTTGTTCAGACTTCACATTTATACTATGAGTGACTATGTTCGTATTTCCTAATTTATTCGATCCCTACACAAAGATATCGGTATATTCTTCCAACAGTACGCTCAACGTATTTTTTACCCCTTCGGGAATACCTTCTAATTTAAAATGATCTAGGAACTCCTTTTGGTCTGCTCCGAACTCGTGCCAAGTCCATGGTTCTCGATCACACACATAAATTTCATTTTCTTACCCTTGTTGAAATACCTCATATCTAATTGTTTGTTCCCTCTTCACTTTCTCTACCTGTCCCGATGCATTCATCCAGACTCCCGGAATCCTATTCAAACTATCTACACTACACAAAATTGGTAGCAGTTTCGACTCTTGCATGTCTTCTATCAAAATTTCTACTCCACTAGCTTCACTAACTTCCATTTGAAACAATTCTAAAGACTTCGGTGGTACCAAAGATCCTCGAGCAATCTAGTTACTTTAACCCTGCTAACTTCATTTTGATTTGAGCTTTCTACCCCACTAACTTCCGATCTTTGACCCTGTGCACCCATACTTCCTTTACTGATGATTGACTCATTTACGGCTTTCTGGCCTTGACTTACTTCCTTCGACTCCGAGAGTGCAAGATCATTTATACCCAAGGATCCTTCCTAATCCACACTTAAAACAGAATGACACATTATATTTTCTGGCTTAGCTAGTCTGCTCCGGGCACCTTGACGCGTATTCTTGACCCCATCCTTCCTTCCTAATCCTGGTGCCTAACCGGTCACCCTCACTGATACGGTACCCTGATCTCACCACCTCACCTGTGCCCATCCGGCCTAACCGACAACAAACTACTAGCCCATCACACTCACTCACATCACTCCCTAAACTCTCGGATTCGCCCATTTCACACATATCATTCACATTTTGAATTTTCTAATCAGCAATAAAAATACTTCTTGCATATTCTCCCCGTTTTTCAGAAAAGAATTCGCTTGCTCTGGTCGTAATGGTTCCCCTAGACTCTGAATCTCAGAAATATTTTCTACGCTCCATACTTCCCAACTCTCCTGTTGAATTCTACTGTTTTCCTCCACTGAAATTTGTTCACTAAAACTTAATGGTGTCTGTAATTTTTGTAATACTTTCTGCATAATTTCACCTAGGAGATCAAAATCTTCCACCTTTTCCCCTTGACATTCCTCTACCTGTGTCTCACTACTAATTTGACTCATTTTATCGTCTGCTTCCGATGAAAACAACGGCACTCTATGCCCTTCTAACAGTATTGAGAAACACCAATACCAAAACGAGAAAAAAATGAAAAACACAATTACACAAGCCCCTAAAAAATATACACCTCGTAGTCACAGAGAGAATACATCAGTCATCTTGACAGTAATACAAGAAAAAATACAACAACCACATACTCTGCAGAATTTCTCAACTAGGCCAAGGATTGTTTTGTAGGTAGGGTACGTAGGTTTATACTTTCTACTTGTTGTCATGCCCTACTTACGCTACTCAACCTTCACTTATACTCAATTACACGTTCTACTACTTGAAACTATTGAGGCAAAAAATTACACCAAAAGACTATTATGACCGACTGCTCAATTATTCCCAAATTAACATTTATATATAAATATAATACCCCTAAAATACACCAGAATACCTCAAAAAACTAAAACTAAAAATAATAACAGATTTATTATATTCATTCAAAAATCTCTACTCGTTACCATTATAACTTATGACTGAACCATATCTCAATAACAAATTCATCACACGTCCCCATACCTGAGCATCAGCTCTCATGTGAGTCTTTTTCCTGGAATTCTCTAAAAACCGAATGTTACTTTTTATTTTTAAAAAAGGATTTTTGAAAATCTAGCCCAATTCTGAGTACTAATTGAGAAATTAACCTCATACTGATTATCGATTGTCTACGTGTTATACCTCGCCAGGAACTCAAAGAATCGAACCCCACATTTGAACATTACTTGTCGTGCATATCTACAAAAAAATTTAAAGGAACTTTACCCCAAACCTGATCACCAATCGTCGGGCGGGCGCAGACCGTTCCCCTGGAGGTTGGCCGGTTGAAGGGTTGATCCGAGACTAGCAGAGGGAGATAAAAGGGGAGGATGAGGGAGTTGGGGGAAGGAAGGGTTGGGAGGGGGAAGAAGAGAAGAACTGGGGTGTCAGCCATAGGCCAAGATAAACTCAGGTTACAAGACCTCTGTTTACTACTCACACGGTTCCAGGCAGAGCGTGAACGCCAGAGAGTGGGCTGTGGTCCATGGTGGCGGCGCTCGACGTCGTCGCGGTGGTCGAGAGCTCGGCGTTGACAGCCCGGCTGAAGGTCTCCGGATCGAAGGTAGTGGGTACGGGAGTAAGGAGCGGAGGCAAGTAACTGCGAGCGACGTCCGTGAACATCTTCTGCACCAGAACTTGCTCTCACGACCCCTGACCGCTTTCTCCACTCGGTCCTCTCTACCTCTTGCTCTGAATCTCGACTTCCTGAGAGAGAGACTCCGCTGACTCTGACCTCCGTTTATATACCCTCCAGCCCATAACCCAGTTCACTCTCTGTGTTGCACACCTGACCCAGTTCTTACATGCTGAACGCGCACTTCCATGGGACCTTCACGACAAAATAATCGAATAAGAAAAAAGGAATTTTCCATTGCATATTATGCAGTACTGCAACAACGAAAATTGTATTAAATGCATTTAACTATTAATATATTTGACGCTGTTAAATTTGATATTTCACTATTTTGCCTAAGATTTCCTCATGTACAAAAACGAAAAATAAAATAGTTAATTATGTTTATTTCTACTAAACTACTCTAAATAACTTGTATTTCTCATTTGTTGATTGCAAACACTTTTACATATATGTATTGCTAATTTGGATCAAGTAATACAAAAGTATTTTTAAAAGCATTTATAAATTAGTACATTTGACGCTAATGCATTTGATATTTTGCTGATCTCGATAGGATTTACTATTCCTCGTAAAAAGATTAAATAGGAAAATCATTATGTTTATGGCTTGTACACTAATCTAAGTCATAGCTCTAATTTATTGATTGCAAACAGTATTACTTGCATGCATTGCAATTTAGGTTAAAAGTTACGAAAATTGTGATAAATACATGTATATATTACTATATTTGACGCTATTAAATATGTTATTTTAATATTTTAGCTGTGATTTTCTAATGTATGAAAATGAAAAGAGATGTAGGTAATCATCATATTTATTCCTACTACACTACGTTAATTTACTAATACCTCTAATTGGTTAGTTGCAAACACTTTTACATGCAAACATGGCAATTCTGAGTCAAAAATTACTAAAATTATGTTAAATGCACTAGCATTATGCAATAGTCCACCTGATGTTGCTGAACTAGATATATCACTGATTTACAACTCATTGTACAATTTACGTTATCGAACAGTAAAACAGGAAAATCATATTGTCTATTATTACTATAATACTCTAAATTACTTGTTAATATATTTTGTTCGTTGCAAACACTATTAACGGCGTATATTGCAATTTTAGGTAATGAATTGCGAAAATTGTGTAAAAAACACGAGTATATTTTTGTTCATGTATTTCTCGCTGTTGAATTCTATACATCACTACTTTGGCAATAATTTACAATTGCACGTAAACAATCTCTGAAATAGGTAAATTATAATAATTATTACTAGTACATTACTCTAAATAATAGTATCTATAATTTGGTGAATGCAAACACTCTTACCTTCATGTATTGCAATTTCGGGTAAAAGGTTTAAAAAAAATGTGATAAAAGCTCATGCATCACGCATTAATCCACATGACGTTGAAGTTGATATATCACTGATTTGCTAGTGATTGTCTAATGCACGTTATCGATCAGTGTAATAGGAATATCATTATGTTCACTATTACTATAATACTCTAAATTACTTGTTCGTTTCAAGCACTATTACCGACGTTTCCTGCAATTTTGGGTAAAACATGCAAATATTGTGTAAAAAACACGTGTATTCTATTTTCATGTATATGTCGCAGTAAAATTCCATATATCACTACTATTGCGTATATTTACAAATGCACGTAAATAATATCTGAAATACGTAAATCATTATAATTATTACTAGTACACTACATTAAATTACTTGTATCTATAATTTGGTTAATGCAAACACTCTTACCAGCATGTATTGCAATTTTTAGTAAAAGGTTACGAAATTTGTGTTAATTACATGTTTATAAGTACATTAGTAAATACAATATATAATATATTGTATATTTGACGCTGTTAAATTTGATATTTCACTATTTTGGCTGTGATTTCCTAATATACGAAAACGAAAAGTGAAATAGGTAAATCATTGTTTGTTACTATTATACTACTTCAATTTAATCGTATCTCTAATTGGGTGATTGCAAACCCTTTTACAGGCATGTATCGCAAGTTTTAGTTTAATAGTTAAAACATTTTTGTTAAATGCACATGTATTAGGTATTAGTCCAGCTGACGTTGCTGAACTAGATATATCACTGATTTAGTAGTAATTGCCTAAAAAACATGTGTATTGTGTATTTCTTTCATGTATATGTCGCTGTTGAATTCTATATATCACTACTTTAAGGTTTTTTTACAATAGCATATAAACAATCTCTGGAATAGGTAAATCATTATAATTATTACTAGTACACTATTCTAAATTACTTGTATTTCTAATTCGTTGATTGCAAACACTTTTACAAGAATGTATTGCTGTTTTGGATCAAGAAATATAAAAGTATATTTAAATGCATTTATATATTAGTACATTTGACCCTAATGCATTTGACTTTTCACTGATTTCGATAGGATTTACTACTCCCCGAAAACAAACAATAAAATAGGTAAATCATTATGTTTATGGCTTGTACACTGATCTAAGTAAGTCATAACTCTAATTTCTTGATTGCAAACACTATTACCTGCATGTATTGCAATTTTGGGTAAAGAGTTACGTAAATTGTGGTAAATGTATGTTAATAGTACTTTATTTGTCGCTGTTAAATTTGATATTACTTTATTTTACCTATTATTTCCAGATGTACGAAAACCAAAAGTTAAATAGATAATCCATCATGTTTATTACTACCACACTACTTTAAATTACTTGTATTTTTAATTCGTTGATTGCAAACACTATTACCTGCATGTATTGCAAACACTAAAATTACTCGTATTCGTAATTGGTTGGTTGCAAACTCTTTTACATATATGCATCGCATGTTTAGGTTAAAAGTTACAAAAGTTTTTTTGAATGCACATATGTTAGGTATTAGTCAGCTGACGTTGATGAACTAGACATATCACTGATTTAATTGTGTTTGTGTAATGTAGGTAAATCATTGTAAAAGAGTTGTAAAAATAGTTAAAACCTCCTCCATTACCTCCTCCTGCACGTACCTCATCTCCTCCTCCACCTCCCTCTACTTCTACCTCATCTCCTCCACCTCCCTCTGCTCCTACCTCATCACCATTTCCTCTTCCTATCTCCACACCCATTTCTTCTCCTGTCCCCGTTCTTTCACCTACTGCTTCCTCATCTCCCACGTCAACATCTATTCCTCCTGTCGCCCCCATACACCGTTACAACTTGCGCTCAGGAGTACGATGTGGTACTCGAAGGTGACAATCGCGTTCAGGTGCTGTGTGCGAGCTTCATCCGGAACTAGAAGCTGTACCAATTTCAAATTCCTCTCCACAATCTAACGTCGATTCCATTTCTCGTGAGTCACAAACTCTTTGCGAAAATAAAATAATTATATTTCATCATAATGTCCAATCCCTTTCAAACAAATTGACAGACATTGAAATTCTGGTACACGAAAATCGATTCGATTTGCTATGCCTCACAGAGCATTGGCTTTCAACTAACAACATCAACGATACTGCTATTTCTAATTATTATTTAGCAAGTTCTTACTGTCGGCAAAATTTTAAAGGCAAAAATCCCCACGGAGGTACGTGTATCTACGTTCGTAATGATATTTTATCTTCTCCACTGACAGGCTACGAGAACTTCTGCGTAGATAGTGTGTTCGAAATTTCTGCAGTTGAACTGACCGACACCGGTATTGTTGTTTTGTGTATTTATAGACCTCCTCAATCAGATCTTGACATATTTTTTCGGAACTTCGAAAATGTTTTAGAACATATCGCACATAAATCTACTAAATCTATCGTTATATGTGGTGATTTCAATATCGATTTCTTGAGTACATCCGACTCTGCACATTCACCAGTTAATCGATTCAAGAATCTTATCGACTCCTTCAACCTTATTACTACGATAAATGACCCCACTCGCCTCTCCGGCTCATCTCAAACATTGCTAGATCAAATTATAGTCAACAATGGAATCTCGTATCTCTCTGAAGTGTTTATCGCCGGATACAGTGATCACCTTGCTCAAGTATTGACTATTAATAATACACTAAAACCGCTTAAAATCCTTTACAAATTTACAAGAGAGTTTAATGACATAAATAAATCCATATTCGTAAATTATTTGCGTGAAGAAACATGGAAAGATGTTTACAATTGCCAAAACACCGACGACAAATTCAATGTATTTATCTCAACATTCCTAAAACATTACAACTCTAGTTTTCCCATAAAACGCAAGTTAATTAACACAAAAAAATACAATAGATGGATCACCCTAGGGATAAGAATTTCTTCAAAAAACAAACGCCGTTTATATTATCTTTCAAAACGCTATAACCAGCCACCCGAATTCCATAATTATTTTCGTAAATATAAGACTATTCTCCGAAAAGTAGTCTATGCAGCTAAAGTTATGGAAAACGACAGGCATATACTAAAATCGAACAACCGGATGAAAGCCATGTGGAATATTGTTAACAATTACACGTCAACTTCTGAAAATCGCGAAGAAAATGTTTCTTTACTAAACGATGGCAAGATCGTGTCAAATCCTCAGGACATCGCAAGTTTGTTTAATTCTCACTTCTCAGAAGTTGGTAAAATAACGAACTCAATATATCCAAATCAATGTCCTCCAATTATTACCACCCACATACCCAATTCTATGTTCACTTCCGAAACTAACGCCAGTGAAGTCATGGGAATCATCAGCTCCTTAAAAAACAAATTTTCACGAGGCATAGATGATATACCTGAGTTTATTGTTAAATCTTCGTCCCACGCTATATTAAATCCACTCGTAAATATTTTTAATAGTTCTTTATCGGAAGGGGTGTTTCCCAATATATTTAAGAGAGCTAAAGTGAAACCTTTACACAAGAAAGGAAACAAACTTAATATTGGAAATTACCGACCAATATCTCTACTACCCACTTTCTCAAAAATCCTAGAAAAATTGTTCTATAAGCGTCTTCTAGATTTTTTATCAAAATATAACATTCTCTCTGACGATCAACACGGTTTTAGGAAATCCTTTTCCACTACAAGCGCCATATTTTCCTTCTTAAACGATGTTACCACATCTCTAGACAGTGGAGAAAATCCTCAGGGTGTTTTTCTTGACTTATCCAAAGCATTCGATGTCATCGATCACGGAATTCTCCTTACCAAATTGCATTCTTTAGGCATTCGTGGACTTCCACATCAATGGCTAACTTCTTATTTAAAAGATAGATATCAACAAGTAGAAATATCCTATACTAAAAATAAAATACTTGAGCGTTGTCTTTCAGAAACAAAGCCACTTACTTGCGGAGTACCCCAAGGATCAATTCTCGGCCCTATACTCTTTTTATTGTATGTGAACGACATGTCATCATCCACATCAGATTGCAAAATGGTTCTTTTTGCTGATGACACTAATTTACTATGTAAACACGCCAATGCTCAAAAAGTTTTGTCTAACCTTTCGACTTGGTTCCATGCAAATCGTCTCATTGTAAACACTGACAAAACAGTGTCTATGTCATTTCACAATAGTATCACAAAATCTTTACCCCAGGTTTCTCTTTCTTTAAACGGAACACAATTAAAAACTGTTACAAATACAAAATTCTTAGGTCTCCATATTCAAGACAACCTCAAATGGAATTGTCACATTGACAATCTTAATTCCCAATTAAGCAAATTGTGTTACGCATTCCGAATCTTAGTTAACGCAGTTAGTCCACGTATTTCCCGTTGCGTATATTTTGCAAACGTTTACTCCCATTTACGTTACGGCATTACCTTCTGGGGTAATTCCGGTCAGAGTATTCAAACTTTCAGAATTCAGAAGAGGATAGTTCGGATAATTTGTAAATCTCACCCCCGAAACTCTTGTAAACCTTTATTCAAGGAATTAAATATCTTAACACTTCCCTGCATTTATATTTATGAAACGGTCGTGTTTGTTAAGACCGAATTACTGAAGTGCCACCCTTGCTTTATACGAAACAGTCTCGTTCACGAACACTATACACGCAATAGTAGTAATATTCATCGCCCTAGAGTGTCAACCACTCTTTGCCAAAAGGGACCATACCATTCGGGAATCGTTCTATATAATTCCCTGCCCAAGAATATAAAAGATATTATGAAATTGAATATCTTCAAATCCGCGGTTAAAAACTACCTCCTGCACCAGTGCTTCTACACTGTAAAAGAATTTATTGATTTTAACAAAAGTTAAATTCGTCTTGTGCTTTATCACGCCATTGCTGTAGTACTTTTTAAACAACTTATAACAATTTCAAAAACTATTTTCTTGCATGATTGTGTTGTCTTATGGCTCATATTAATTTAGTTTTATGTGTACTCAACATTGGCACGTTTGTGTACATAAATTCTGTAGCCCCATCCTGGCCCGGGTTTTTCTCCGGTTTTCCTTCGGGTAGAGGCGGATTTATCATACAGGTTCTCTAGGCTTTGTCTAGGGGCGGGTCTATTGTAACAATAAATCGTGAATTTAGTGTTATTTCAATTTTTAAGCACTATACTCAGAATAATCTATAGTTCGATAATAACTTACATGTAATTTTTTGCTTAAAATTACAAACATATTGACATTCTATTAGTATTATAACTCGCAGCTAACTTTTTATCTTATCTAGGAATTTTTGCTGAATTTTTTGAATCCGCCTCTGCCTTAGGGCCCTTGATCGGAATTGATGGGATGGTCCCTTGCTTGCTTCCGGAGAGTAAATTAGTTTTTTTTCCCTCCACGTGGTCATACGCAGTTTGTACTGTTTTTTTGACAATAAATTTATTATTATTAAAAGCACGTCTATTATATTTTCATATATATATGAATACGACAAATAACTAAAAAAGGAATATCATAATGGTTTTTATTACTACACTACTCTAATTTACTGGTATATATAATTGGTTGGTCGCAAACACTTTTACATACATATATTGCAATTTTGGGTCAAAAGTTATAAAATTTGTGTTAAATGCACATGTTTTATGTATTAGTCCATTTGACGTTGCTGAACTAAATATATATCTGCAATTTACTGACATGTTTAGCAAATTTGGGTTAAAAGTTAACAAAATTATGTTAAATGTACATGTATTAGATATTCGTCCATGTAATGTTGCTGAATAAGGTATAGTACTGATTTAATGGTGATTGTCCAATATACGTTATCGAACAGTGAAATAGAGATATCATTATGTTTATTATAACTATAATACTCTAAACTACTCGTATATCTATTTTGTTCGTTGCAACCCATTTACCGAGATTTTATTGCAACTCCGGGTAAAAAATTGCAAAATTGCACGTATATTTAATTTACAATAATAGGTCGCTCCTGAAATCGATATATCACTATTTTGGCTTTTATTACAATTCTACGTAAACAATCACTGAAATAGACAAATCATTATATTTATCACTATTATACTACTTGTATCACTAATTAGTTGATTGCAAAACCTTTTACTTATATAAATTTCAATTTTGGCTCAAGAAATATAAAAGTTGTTTGACATGCAATAATATATTTGTACACATGACACGAATGCATTTGATATATCATTGATTTCGGTATGATTTACTATTTCTCGTAAAGAAAAAATGTAATAGGTATATCATTCAGTTTATGGCTCGTACACTAATCTAAATATGTCATAGCCCTAATTTATTGATAGCAAACACTATTACCTGCATGTATTGTAATTTTGAGTAAAAAGTTACGAATTGTGTTAAATGCATATATGTTAGTATATTTGACGCTATTAATTTGGATATTACAGTATTATGGCTGTGATTTTCTATTGTGCGAAAACGTAAAGTTAAATAGTTAATTCATCATGTTTATTACTACTATATTACGCTAGTTTACTTGTAGCTCTAAGTAGTTGGTTCCAAACACTTTTACATGCATGTTATGATATTTTTGCCAAAATTTACAAAAATTATGTTAAATGCCTATGTATTATGTATCAAACTATCTGACGTTGCTGATTTAGATATATCACTGATTTACTAGTTACCCTCTAATGTACGTTATCGAACAACGAATTGGGAATTTCATTATGTTTATTATTACAATAATACTCCAAATTACTAGTATACCTATTATGTTCGTTGCAAAAAGAATTACCGCCATTTATTGCAAATTACGGGTAAAAAATTGCTAAAATTGTGTAAAATGCACGTATATTATGTTTCCATATTGTGACTTTATTAACTTATAATCACTTATTTATTTACTTATCATTATCAGGGTTCTGAATACTCTATTTCTCTGGGAGCCACTTACAAGGACAACACAACAATCTGGTGTTCGAGCATATGACAAAACATTTATTACTACTGTAAAATACAATTTACATTCTCCCGCACGACACAACTAAACATTATTACTCTTACCACAAACAGGACTTCCCCCAAAAGACACAACACCAATAGAAATCAAACATTCCCACCAAAAAGACACACTAAATTACACATTCCCACCAAAAAGACACAAATGGAAATCACTGGCTTTAACCTTGACATTTACTAATTAGCAATATTATCTGCTTTTATCATCACAAAAATCATTCACTGTTTTTAACTCCCATCTAATCTAAGCCACAATTACACATACTTTTCTTATAAGCAAAGCAAAACACTGATTTTAATTCTAGTTCTCTCATTAACAGTTTAATTGATCTTCTTCGTACTAGCTGTAATTCACCGAATTTACATGGCATCTTTTACGAGCGACAAAGTTCATTCATGACACAAATACAGTTCAAAGTTCTTGCTCTCTAGGTAAATAATGCCCAGTACTTAATAATGCGCCAGCGCAGTGCGAGGTTGGCTTAAACATTCACCACCCATCGCCCCATACCTCACTAGATGACAGACGACTACAGGTCGTAAAGTAGCGCCCTCTCAGACGTCAGCACGGCTCCAATTCTCAGGCACCTGCGGATGGCGTCGAGCGACAACCCCAAAGGTCACCGTCCTCGTCTTTTGTGTGATCGGCTTCCCCGAACACAGCGTCAGCATCTGCACGGCCCGTTCGACTAACCACTCGAAATATTTTATGTGTGGTTTTATCTTCTCAATGTCAACTATTAAGTCTCGCACACCAAATGACAAAAATATTGATGCTCGATCAGATCAAATCACTCAAGAATTCGAGGTATTAGAAAATAAACTCTGAGCAGTAATGAAACATTGTCTGAGCGCGTAAAAATCTATGTGAGTGCGCACCTCTACGCACTGCCAAAAAAATCTCTCTGAGTGAGTAACGAAAAATGCAAGTGAGCTCTAAAATTGAATCTGTATCTGAGCTACGAAAATGAGCTCCGAAGAATGAATCGGTATGAAATGAAAGCGAAAAATTTCTGTATCAAAAATGAGAACGAATCTGTATGAGAGCGAATCTGTATCAATGAGAACGAAAATAAGCTCCGAAGAATGAATCGGTATGAAAATGAGCCTGTATCAATGAGAACGAAAAATTTCTACGTCTCTGTTAAATACGCTCCATCCCTTCTTTTCTCCCAAAATTTCCAAAATTTTGAATGTCACGTGTGTCCAAATCTCCCAATCCGAAATCATTTCCCTTTCCTACGCCTGGGTTCTCATTGGGCCCTTTAAAGGTCCTTCTAGAACCTTCTAGAACATTCTGACAAAAAAACGTTTAAATCTCCAACGAATTTGCGAATAAGTTGAAGCTTGTGCTCGCCACATGTTGTTCCTAAGGATGGGCTGACCTCCTCCCACGCTTCGATTTCTAAAGAGCCGTAAATCGTAACTGATGGCAAAGATACTACCGCCGACGACCGCACCCATGGTTGTTGTTCCCAACCGTTCTTCGTTCAAATTTTTCAACTCCTCGACTAACAAAATTCCGCAAAAGAATGATTAAATTGGTTAATTATTCAAATCTCACAATATATATCTCTGTTGAATTTGTTATATCACTTTTGGCATTTATTTACAATTCTACGTAAATAATTTCTGAAATAGGTAAATCATTATATTTGTTTTTACCTTACTAATCTTTTTTACTCGTATTTCTTATTAGTTGATTACAAGCACTTTTACACGAATTAATTGCAATTTTAAAGTAAAAGTTACAAAAATTATGTTAAATGCTTATGTATTATGTAGTTGTCCATCTGACGTTGCTTTACTATATATCACTGATAAACATGTGATTGTCTAATGAACCTTATTGAACATTGAAATGGGAATTTCATTAAGTTTATTATTACTATAATACTCTAAATTACTTGTATATCTATTTTGTTCATTGGAAACATTACCGTCATTTATTGCAATTACGAGTACAAAATTCCTAAAATAGTGTAAAATGCACGTATATTATACTTTCATATCAATGTCGCTGCTTAAATCACTATTTTGGCATTTATTTACAATTTTTGTGAACAGTCTTTGAAGAGATAGATCAATATATTTATTACTACAACAATACTCTCAATTACTTGTATCTAAAATTCATTGATTGCTAGCACGTATACATACATGTATTGCACTTTTGGATCAGGAAATACAAAAGTGGTGTTAAATACATATTAGTACATTTGACGCAAAAGCATCTGATATATCACTGATTTCGATAGGATATACTATTCCTTGTAGGCACAAAATAAAATAGGTACATCATTATATTTGTTATTACTATACTACTTTAATTTACACGTACTCCATTTGGTTGATTGCAAACAATTTTACACGCATGAATTACAATTTTAAAATTAAAAGTTACAAAAATTATGTTAAATGCGCATGTATTATGTATTAGTCCATCTGACGTTGCTCTAGTACATATGTCACTGATTAACTAGTGATTGTCTAATGTACGTTATTGAACAATGAAATGGGAATTTCATTAAGTTTATTATTACTACACTCTTTACTGTAACTATTAAGTTTATTCTCACTGATTTCGATAGGATTTACGATTCCTTGTAAGCAAAAAATTAAATAGGTAAATCATTATGCTTACGACTCGTACACTAATATAAATAGGTCATAGCTCTAGTTTATTGATTGCAAACACAATTACCTGCATGTATTACAATTTTGGGTCAAAAGTTACAAACGTTATGTAACATGTACATACATTTATTGGTTAATAGTACAACTGGCGCTGCTGAATTAGATGTGTCACTGATTTACTAATGATTGTCTAATGTACGTTATAGAACAGTGGAAAAGGAATATCATTATGTTTATTTCTAGTATAATAATTTAAATTATTCGTATAAGTTCGTTGAAAACACTATTAACGGCATTTATTGCAATTTCGAGTAATAAGTTGCAAAAATTGTGTATAATTCACGTATGTTTTATTTTCATATATATGTCGCTGTTGAATTCGATATATCTCTTTTTTGACGTTTATTTACAATTCTACGAAAACGATCTCTGAAATAAGTAAATCATTATACTTATCACTAGTACACTACTCTAAATTACTTGTATGTATATTTTGGTGAATGCAAATACTATTACTCGCATATATTACAATTTTGGAAAAAAGTTACGAAAATTATGTTACATACATGTACATATTGGTATATTTCACGCTCTTAAATTTGATATTTCACTATTATGGCTGTGATTTTCTGCAAAAACGAAAAGTTAAAAAGGTAAATTATCATATTTATTACTACTATACTACTCTAATTTGCTCGTATCACTAAGTAGTTGGTTCCAAACAATTTTACATGCATATAATGATATTTTTTGTCAAAGCCTACAAAAATTTGTTAAATACTCATGTTTTATGTATTAATCTATCTGACGTTGCTGAATCAGATCTATATATAACTGACATACTAGTGATTCTATAATGTACGTTATCGAACAGTGAAATAGTAATGTCATTATGTTTATTGTTACTATAATACTCTAAATTATTCGTATATTTATTTTGTTCGTTGCAAACATTATTACATCAGTTATTGCAATTTTGGATATAAAATTCCAAAAATGGTGTAAAATGCACGTATATTATACTTTAATTTTTATGCTGCTGTTTAATTCAATATATCATTATTTTGGCGTTTATGTACATTTGTATGTAAACAATACCTAAAACATGTAAATCATATTTATTATTAATATACTACTCTCATTTACTCGTAACTTTAATTGGTTGATTGCAAACAATTTTACATGCATGTATTTCAATTGAGGATCAAAAGTTACAAAAATTATCCTAATTGCGCGTGTATTTATATTGGTCACTCCCACGTTGCTGAACTAGATAAATCACTTATTTACTAGCGATTGTCTAAAGTAAATTATCGAAAAGTGAAATAATAATGTCTATGTTTATTATTACTATAATACTCTAAATCATTATATTTATTACTACTATACTACTCTAAATTACTTGTATCATAAATTCGTTGATTGCAAGCTCTTTTGCATGCATGTATTCAATTCTGGTACAAGAAATACAAAAGTGGTAATAAATACATTTACATATTAGTACATTTGACGCAAATGCATCTTATATATCACTAATTTCAATTGGATTTACTATTTCTCGTAAACAATAAATTAAATAGGTAAATCATTGTGTTTATGGCTCATACACTAATTTAAATAGGTCATAGCTCTAATTTATTAATTGCAAAAACAATTTCCTGCATGTTTCGCAATTTTGTGCAAAAAAATACAAAAATTCTGTTAAATGCATGTATATATTAGTATATTTGACGCTGTTGAATTGGATACTACACTATTTTGGCTGTGATATTCTGATGTACGAAAACGAAAAGTGAAGTAGGTAAATCATCATGTTTATTACTTCTATACTCCTTTAGTTTACTCTCTTCTCTAAGGTATTAGTCTATCTGAAGTTGCTGAACTAGATATATCATTGAAACAAAAGTTATTGTCTAATAGTGTACGTTATCGAACAGTGAAATAGGAATATCATTATGTTTAATATTACTATAATACTGTTAAGTACTCGTATATCTATTTTGCACGTTGCGAACATTATTCCATCAATTATTGCAAATTCGGGTAAAATATTGGAAAAATTGTGTNATATATATATATATATATATATATATATATATATATATATATATATATATATATATGTCTCTGCTGAATTCGTTATATCACTATTTTGCAGTTTATTTACAATTCTACGTAAACAAACTCTAAAATTAGTAAATCATTATATATGTTATTACTATATTACTCTAATTTACTCGTACCTCTATTTGGGAAATTGCAAACACTTTTACACGTATGTATTGCAATTTTGGATCAAAGGTTACCAAAATTATGTTAAATGCGCATGTATTATGTATTAGTCCATCTGACTTTGCTGCACTAGATATATCACTGATTAACTAGCGATTGTCTAATGTACGTTATTGAACAGTAAAATGGGATTTTCATTAAGTTTATTATTACTATAATACTCTAAATTACTCGTATATCTATTTTGTTCTTTGCAAATTATTACTTTCATTTATTGCAATTTCGGGTAAAAATTTGCAAAAATGGTGTGAAATGCAGGTATGTTAAATTTAACGAATTACAATGGTTAATTCGATATATCATTTTGGCGTCCCATTACAATTCAACGTAAACAATATTTAAATTGGTAAATCATTAAATTTGCTATTTATACATTACACTAAATTACTTGTACCTCTAATTCATTGATTGCAAACATTTTTAAATGTTCGTATTGCAATTTCGGGTCAAGATATACAAAATTGGTGTTAAATACATTTACATTTTAGTATATTTGTCGCTAATGCAATTGATATATTACTGATTTCGATATGATTTACTATTCCCTGGAAACGCACAATAAAATAGGTAAATCATTATATTTTTAGTTCGTACACTTATATAAATAAGTTATAGCTCTAATTTATTTATTGCAAACACTATTTCCTGCATGTATTGCAATTTGGGGGGAAAAGTTACCAAAAAATATGTTAAATGCATGAACATATATTAGTATATTTGACGCTGTTAAATTTGATATTTCACTATTTTGGCTGTGATTTCCTAATGTGCGAAAACGAAAAGCGAAATAGGTAAATCATCATTTTATTGCTACTATATTACTTCAGTTTAATTCTAATTTACTCTCATTGGGTGGTTGTAAACACTTTTATATCCATGAATTACAATTTTGGATTAAAAGTTATACAAATTATGTTATATGCACATGAATTAGGTATTAGTTCATCTGGCGTTGCTGAACTATCTATATTACTGATTTACTAATGATTGTATAATGAACGTTTTCGAACAGTGAAATAGGAATATTATTATATTTATTTTTTCTATAATACTTTAATTTATTGGTATATCTATTTTGTTCGGTTAAACCCTATTACCGGTATTTATTGCAATTTCTGGTAATAAGATTCAAAAAGTGTGTATGATGCACGTATATTTTATTTTCACACACACACACACACACACACACACACACACATATATATATATATATATATATATATATATATATATATATATATATATATATATATATATATATGTATGTATGTATGTGTGTGTGTGTCGCTGCTGAATTCGATATAACTCTACTTTGGCGTTTTTTTACAACTCTACGTAAACAATTTCTGAAATAGGTAAATCATTATAATTATCACTTGTTCACTACTGTCGCGGGTCCTCACTCGTAGCTCGGGTGAGGTTGGCCGATCCGAGCTACGGGGTTGGATGCGACGTGGGGGAATGAGGTTGTAAGGGGGAGAAGTGGAAGAATAGTGGGAGGTCTAAGGGGGGTTGGGGTGTACTTAGGGTCAGTTTGAGAGAAACTCGGAGTGTGTGAGATGCTTTTATACTTACGAGAGGCTGTAGCGAGGTTGAGTGTCGACCGGAGAGTGGTCAGTGGTAGACATGTTGGTTCGATCGGAGTGGCGCCGAAGTAGAGAGATTCTGGTCCTCCCAGCTTCCAGTCCAAGTGAGGGTGGCGAGGAGGCTGCCACTTGGGAGTCACTTTATAAGCAACTCCCCCGCAGTGACTACCTTGTTCGTTGTAGTTCCCTCAGTCCCCTTCTGTCTCTACTTCACCCGTTTATAAGTGATTTAGATACTTGACGTCATGTCCCATTGATCTACTTCCTCTAGCCACTCGACCTCAATTTAATGAGCTAGGTGTTTTTGTTGCTGGGTGGCTTCATGACATCTTCCCCGTTCCCTAAAAAAGGGAAAATCCCGTGTTCGTGAAGACACCAGCCCACACTCTTTACATTTCCTTACAACAATCTGTAGAAATGTTCGCACAGCGCATTAAAAAGTAAACACAAACAAGAACAACAAACAATAATATGACAGTTTACCCGCGTGCGCACCAAAATCTGTACAACTACAACAAAAAATTTATTAACAATCTTTGGTTCGCATGCGCCCGAAAACCTAGCAACCTATTTACACCAAAAGAGAAAGAAAAAATACAACGCTTTACAAATGTGGGAATAATGACACTGGAGCATGCACAGGTTTTACATTGATGATGGAAACTGGCGAGACCTTTTTTCTACCTTCTTCCTCTTATATTTTTTACTCCAAAAACTATAATGATACTTCCGACGATCCCAACAGTCATATGTACCACCCTTGATATTGTCAACACCTTTTCGGCACTGTCTTCACATGTCTCCAGAAGCGACCAGTGTCTCTTGATATCTTCCAATGGTACAATTGGCACTTTATGAGTATTCTTGGATTTCAGAGTTTTTAGGAACTTGTCCACTATTCCTGTGTTTTTTAATTTTTTCTCCTGAGTAATTGACAATTTCAAGGTTCCGGGATTGCATTTTTGAAAATACAGAGGGCATAGTGTAATTAAAAACATAAAAAATTGGAGGTAAAATTTGTAATGGTGACTGTCCAGAGCAACCCTGTGCAAGCAAAAAACTTCCTTCGTCCCTTAATTCAATATTACTTTGGTGCCCTATACATGAAATATTGACTTAGGTATTCTCACTAACAGCGTAGTACCTCTTCCCAGGTGTCTCACCCAAGGCGGATAATTCGTAGGGGATTTTAGTTACACTAACACTGCAATATTGTTTTATTTCTTTGTCTTTTAAGAAACACTGCTATTCTGCATGAGCGGGAGGAGGAAGAAAAGATTGGGTTTGAGGGTGAGCACACTGTGACAGCCGCCTCTGGATAGTCGCCCAGTGAGTTCCTATTAAAGAAGAAGAATTGTGAAGAATTCTAGAAACGGCTAGGTAGGAAGAATCTGGAGTTATGACCACGCTTCGCCCGGTATTGCCCACGACCACCGGCCACGCCAGAGTCTCGTACACGCAGAACTCCTGGCCCTGGTGGAGTGGCAAGCTGACCAATAAGGTTGTGCCTTGAGTGCTAATGAGTATGCGTACCCGCGCTACTGCGTAGACCGTCCGCAACAACCGGCTCCGTAATCCTACGAACTCCAGCCCTCCCCCCCCCGTTAGCGACTTTGTTGCATTGGTCAAGACGGAAAAAAGTAGATCTGGGTGATGGTGTGTGGGGATAAATTTCCCCAGTTCTGCTACAGCTAGCCTGGCTTGGACACCTTGCAGTACCAGCCTTAGTGTCTGTATGTGCTGCATCAGTGCAGTGTACCTGTCCTTAACTTTCCCAAACACTACACCCACTTCCTTGTACAGTGATTCTAGCTCAGCGAGAACCCTATGATCCTCATTCACTATTTCATGCAAGGCATCTAACTTTCCCACGGTATTGGATGGCATCTGGTCATGTCTCCCTAAAGTAGCCGAAACGTTGGAAAGAAAGATGATCACGTGCCACCTGTGTTTCTTCCCGAAAGTGATTAATTTTCTGCGCTAAATTTTGATATTGCTCGTCTGTTGCAGTACCTGCCAAGTAATGCAATCCCTTCCCCAGAATATTTACCAACCCTCTTTTTCCCCGTGAACTACTCCTCATAGAGCTGAACTGCTTTCGCAGACTTCCAATTTCATAACTTACTCTGTCACTTAACGCACTTTCACTTCCTTATTCACTTCAGGCAGCTGGACCGAATTAGGCTACCTCTCCATGCTTCTCCCTCGCTCCATACCCCATTCGCCGATGTCCTGCAGATCGGGATCCCGGTAGTAGGCAGGTGAAGGCACTGGAACCATCTCCGCCGTGACGGAGCTTCCTCTGGCTGCCTTCCACCCTTCCGACATTGCTGTCGGGCAGGTTACGTCCTGGTGTCCGCGGTGCCTCCGCCACGTCTGGCGCACGCAGGAACCCTCAGCTTTCCGGTTCCCTGTGCAAACCTCCACCAACCAAGGTGCTCTCCCAGGTCTAGGTCGGCAGTTATATGGAAATAGTGAATTTTGAGGGACGCTACGCACAAGCTTTCTCGACTCCGGCCGTCCACTCCTTCTCTCTCCAGCCTCTGTCGTCTCTGTGAAGACCGCCCTAGACATCTGCCTCTGTTTTCTGAGGTAAAAGAAGGAGGTTTCTGTGACGGCCACACACCGTGCGTCCTGTGTGTAGGTGTTAATTGAAGAACGACAAAAGAGTTTTTGCCCGTCGTGCTCTGTTCGGACCCACTTCCCGAAGTGTAAACTTCCTACGCCTTGGAGTGATATAAAACATTTTCCCTAAAAACCCACTGTCCCAAAAAAATGGGATTCCAAATTCTAGACCGACTCGTCTTTTCTCTTTCCCGTTCTACATCTTCGCCATTAAACCGATGTAGCCACGTTTTTGATGGAATGCACTTCTTTTTTGCATACCCTGCACTCTCAAATACCTGCTTATGTTTCCTAGTCTGCCCTTCCGAAGCTGTTCTTTCTATCGGAACTTCCTGTGAATTATCCACCGTTGACCCATTACACAGCCCAAAAGCTAACCGATTACACTGGTAGTGGTAGTGTCCTGTAGGTGTAGAAAGAGGCGTCAGAGGTTTACTCTGTTCTTCTATCTCCACCTGCCAGTACCCACTACACAAATCCAATGATGAAAAAATCCTTGCATGACCCAAATGATAAAACTCTTCTATATTTGGTAAAAAGAACACTTTTTCCGTAACACTATTCAGTGCCCTAAAATCGATCCAAGGTCTGTACGATGCTGGTTTACCAGGTTCTGTCTTTTTCCTTACCAAAATTATGGGTGATTCCCATGGACCATTTGACGGTTAAATAATTTCTTTATCTAACATTTCTCCTCAGGACTTCACCAATGCCGGGCGCTGCGTGTGTAGTACACGATACAGTATCTTTTTTATTGGCTTCGTTACGTTCACCTTGATCGTGTGTGTGAATATGTCTGTGTAACCTAGCTTATTCTTCCCCCAAACGAAAATGTAAGAAAATTCTTCCAACCACCTAATATTTTCTCTTACTTGAATCGGAATACCCACTAACTAAAAAATTATTTTGCTCAATTGCTTGCTCTGACCAAATATATGGCTCCTGCTCGCACATCCAAATTTTACTACTCTCTACAAACTTCACTACCTCATAATTAACTCCTTGCTGTCTTTGTATTCTTATTTCTTTATGTGACTCATTTACGAAAGCTACTGGAACTCCTTTTGAGCTATTCACCGTACACACAATTGGTAATGCGTTTTCTGCTTCAATATCTTCTACATATACTTTTTATCCCTCGGATTCGTCAATTTTTAACCCCACAATCACCAGAGAGTTTGGTGCTACAACTATCTCTTCGAATAGCCTAACTGATTTTATTATTGTACTCGCGATGTGAGCTCTTCCCCCAATTCTCTATTACATTCTGACTTTGTACGTTACTAGCTGACTCGCTTTCACTGACTACTGTTTTACACATGTCTTCCTGGCTTCGCCCCATTTGCTCATACTCATCTGAAAATTCAGATTCATTTATACTTGATAATCTCCTACGGCAATTATGCTCAAAACATTCTTTAAATTCACAATTACCCGATTTCTCGGCGACCCTGATAATTGGTTTAGTACAATTACCCGATTTCTCGTCGGTCCCTATAATTGCTTCTGGTCCTATTACTTTAACCCTGATAATTGGTTTAGTACAATTACCCGATTTCTCGGCGGTCCCTATAATTGCTTCTGGTCCTATTACTTTAACACAATGACCTGTTCCCTGGACTGTCTTCATATTTCCCATGCCATCCCGGCAATCAATATTTCATTCCTCTATACGAACTCCTGGTCCCCCAGTGTCACTTGCGCTCTCCATTCCTTCCCGGCAACTTACTACTGAACCCTCAAACTCATTTATACTATTTCCTGAATTTTCAGAATTGTTCAATTCACACTTCACATTCACACTATAAACACAGATGTCCGCTCCTTGACTAAACATACGTACTTCTAGCTCGTCGCTCCTATCATTCAGTGAATATATTATACTTTGTGGCTCTAATGGTTCCATTAATTTTTCCATTTCCTTTCTACTCACAGCGTCCAACCCCTCCCAACTACTCCATGACTTGTCCGGCTCTTCATTAGCTGACCCATTGATACTATGGGACAGTGATGGTTGCAATTTTTCCACAAGCTCCTGATCTAACTCTCCCAATAAATCCACTGTTTCCCTTACTTCACCCTGGACGTACTTCATTTGCTCACCATCGTTCACTAAATTCACATTACTTCCTAATTCCGATGAATACAAGGGTACCGTGTGCCCTTCTGATAGAATAATTCTTCTGCTACCAGGACAAATAAAACTAATGAATTTTTTGAAAAAATCCAGCCCAATTATTCAATCGTAATGCTTCGATCCTAATTCTACAATTAGTACATAATGCTCATACACATTTTCTTCTATTTCTAATTGCAACAAACTTTGACCAATAATCTTCTAAGCATGACCTGATGCACTTGTAATTTTTCCCTATATTCCCTAAGTGGATGACTGCCTAGATAAAAAAATTTCCGCGTTCAAAATAGTTACCGCTGCTCCTGTGTCTACTAAAAACTGATGTTTTCTCCCCCATATTTTAACTTTTAATTTCAAACCTGCCACCCGCTGAACTGCTAATATTAACGATTGTTCTGCTGAACAACCGGCGACGCCCCATTTTTTGGCAATGCACAGGCAAGTGACCTCCCTCGCCGCAAAGAATGCACATTTTAAAGGGACAGTCATGAACCCCATGCTGTTTTCCACAAATGACACAACCTTGTGAGGATTTACGACAGTTGTTCGCGAAATGACCTACTAGTCCACATTTGTAACAACGAAGCAGTTTCTTAAGTAACTGCGCGTGTCTCCTGCTGCTTCTGTCGTCGCAAGCCGGCGTTCTGCTGAGGTTGCGAGGCAATGGTGGTGGTGACCCTTCTGTTGCTTTTGCTGAGTGTACGAAAGATATGCAGTTCGCCTCCACTCCGTATGTCGAGTAACTTTTCACAATTTTTTCTTCTGCCAGTGCAAATTATTCTACCTGAATCATATTCTTTGGGTCCCTGACTGCTACGAACAAACCTAATTCTGGTCTTAGTCCCGCCAAAAATTGTGCCAATACCCGTTACTCAAAAATTTCCTCTGTTGCTTCTTTACACAGTGTCGTATGTTACAAATTCCTCTTAACCGAGTCGAAAACTCCGTAACGGCTTCGTTTAGACTCAGCATACGACTCGAGAATAATTTTTCTAGAGCAATACTTGATGTTTTCGGCAAAAACCTATTTTTAAATCCTGAACTAAACTTCTCATAGTCGTCTCATAAGTGTGGATTGCATTACAAAGACCCCGCGGCCAACCCACCTAATCTCAATCTAGCGGCTGCCAATGTCTGCTGCTCACTCCACGCATTGAAATGACTAATAATGCGCACTCAGTCCAAAACTGTTTCGACGGACAATTCGTCGTCTCCCGAAAAATTTGGAATTAGCATTACATTACTCCCAAAGCCCGAAACAGAAATAGTTGCTTTTGTTGCTATTGCTTTTTCTTCATAAGAACACCAATCTCCCGATCCCTCCGCACCTTATACATTAATTGAATGTCACCAATCTATTATTTTTTCCGCTCTCCCGGTTTCCCAGGACAATGAATGATTCATGTTTTCTTTTTCTATTGTGTTTTAATCGTTATATGTGTTCTGAGTGTAAAATAGATAAGACACCAGAGACACGACACACCAAAGGCTGTTTTGACAAAAACATTACAAGTATACAAACCCCGAGGAATTTCTCAAACAAGGGTTTTACAGAGAACATGGATATGTTCTTGGGATGAGGAAATATAATTTGCTCCTGATATTTCTGTGGTTTACTTGCTACGTTCCTGTGTTCCTTTTCACAGTGTTTCTTTCCGGAACATTACCCTAAAACATATTTACATTACGTAACTGCTGTACTCAACTTCGAGACTAGTCTTGATCTGAATAACCCAAATTAACTTTGTGAAGGATATTTTTACACATAAAATTTGTTCCAGAAATATTCCGAATTAGTAAATTCTATCTTTTATTTCCTATTGCAACTTTTGAATTTCGTTGTATGTTAACTCATTTATGGAATTTACGCTCCCATTGCATGGACAATTATTCCGACCTAACGCTGTAGAGCATGGTTTCAAAGGATATATATATATATATATATANCTATATATCGAAAGGGTTTTCAATAATCCTAATCTTGTCTCCACTTGACGCATGTTACATGGAACACGACCCTACATATTGATCTTTAACAAACGACCCCATACTGACACTACTTGTTGTGTGTCATATCAAGAGAAATCTAAGTAACCCCACACCTGACAACCACTTGTCGCGGGTCCTCGCTCGTAGCTCGGGTGAGGTTGGCCGATACTACAGGGGGGGTTGCGACGCGGGGGGAAGGAGGTGGAAGGGGGGAGATAAGTGGAGGAATAGGGGGAGGGAGTCTAAGGGGGGTTGGGGTGTACTTAGGGTCAGTGAAAGAAACTCGGAGTATGTGAGATGCATTTAATACTTACGAGAGGCTGTAGCGAGGCCGAGTGTCGACCGGAGAGTGGTCAGTGGTAGACATGCTGGTTCGATCGGAGTGGCGCCGAAGTAGAGAAATTCTGGTCCTCCCAGCTTCCAGTCCAGGAGAGAGTGGCGAGAAGCCTGCCACTCGGGTGTCACTTCATAAGCAACTCCCACGCAGCAACAACCTCATTTGTACTAGTACCCTGTCCCCTTCTCTCTCTAATTCACCCGTTTAAATATGATTTAGATACAAGATGTCATGTCCCACTGACCTACTACCTCTACCCACTCGACCTCAATTCAATGCGTTAGGTGTGCCTATTGCTAGGTTGCTTCACGACACTACTCTAAATTACTTGTATGTATAATTTGGTAAATGCAAACATTATTACTCGCATGTACTGAAATTTTGGAAAAAAATTACGAAAATTGTGTTACATACATTTATATATTTGTATATTTCACGCTGTTAAATTTGATGTTTCACTATTATGTCTGTGATTTTCTATTGAGCAAAAACGAAAAGTACAATAGGTAAATCATAATGTTTATTACTACTATAATGTACTCGTATTTATAAGTTGTTGGATCCAAACAATATTAAATGCATGTAATATTTTTTGTCAAAATTTACAAAAATATGTTAAGTACACATGTATTAATCTATCTCACGTTGCTGAATTAAATATAAATAACTGATATACTAGTGATTCTCTAATGTACGTTAGCAAACAGTGAAATAGGAATATCGTTGTATTTTTTATTACTAAAATAAACTAAATTACGCGTAAAACCTTTTTTTTTCGTTTCAAACACTGTTAGCGTTATTTATTGCAAATACGGGTAAAATAGTAATAATAGTGTAAAATGCACGTATATTATACTTTTATATCCATGTTGCAGTTTAATTCAATATATCACTATTTTGGCGTTTATTTACAATTCTATGTAAACAATCCCTAAAACAGGCAAATCAATATATTTATTACTAAATAAATAATAAATAAATTTCTTGTCAAACAAAACAGTACAAACTGCGTATGACCACGTGGAGGACAATAAACTAATATACTCTCCGGAAGTAATATACATTACTCTAAATTATTAATATCTCTAATTCATTCATTGCAAACACTTTTACATGTAAGTATTGCAATTTTCGAACACGCAATACAAAAGGGATTTAAAATGCATTTACATATTAGTACACTAGACGCTATTGCAGTTGATATATCACTCATTTCAGTAGGATTTACTATTCCTCTTAAACAAATAATGAAATGGGTAAATCATTATGTTTAAGACTCGGACAGTAATCTAAATAACTTATAGCTCTAATTTATTGATTGCAAACACTATTACTCGCAAGTATTGCAATTTATGGTAAAAAGTTACGAATTGTGTTAAATGCATGAATAGATTAGTAAACTTGACGTTAAATTTGAAATTTGTCTAAGATATTCTAATGTACGAGAAAGAAAAGAGAAATAGTTAAATCATCATGTCTATTACTTGTTTGATTAATTTGTTGGTTGCAAACACTTTACAGGCATGTGTCGCAATTTGGGTAAAAAATTACAAATAATGCTAAATGCTCATGTAATAGTTTTTTATTCATCTGACGTTGCTGAACTGATTTACTAATGACTGTCTAATATACGTTATCAAACAGTGAAATAGGAATATCATTATGCTTATTTTTACTACAATACTTACTATTACAGTTGATATATTAATGATTTCGATATGATTTACTATTCCTCAGAAACACACATTAAAATAGGTAAATCATTATATTTATTACTCATTCACTAATCTAAATACGTCATAGCTCTAATTTATTGATTGCAAACACTATTTCCAGCATGTATTGCACTTTTGTGATAAAAAGTTACAAAAATTGTGTTAAATGCATGTATATATTGGTACATTGAACGTTGATTAGTTTGTCATATCACTATTTAGGCAGTTATTTACTATTCCACGTAAACTAACTGTTGGAAAAGTAAAATTTTATGTTTATTAAAGCTAAACGACTGTAAATTTTTTGTATTTCGAATTTGTTGGTTGAAAACACTTTAACGTGTATGTATTGCCATTTTGGGTCAAAATTTACAAAAATTGTGTTAATTGCACATTTAACATATATTAGTACATTAGACGTTGCTAAATTTGATAGGTTACTGTTTCGCTAGATATTTACATGTGCGTCATCGAACTGTATAATAGGTAAATCATCATGCACCTACACCTCCATTCTTTACTTTGTTAGTTGCAAATTATTATATTATAGTTGCAAATACTTATAAATTCCTCCATTCTTTAATTGGTTACTTGCAAACACTATAACGTACATCTATTGCTATTTATGTTCAAAAATATAAAAACTTTGTAAAATGCAGGTGTAATATATATAATTAATGGACCCTTGTATGGATCACGCAAAGCCATATGATATAACTGTTCATTTTCCTCTGTCTCCACACTTCCTCCATCCTTTCGCTGTGATATTTCTTCCTCTCCTCTCTCTATTTAGTTCCTGCTCTTTTTGGGATTTCATTTTCCGACTGTACTTTCCACGTATCTATCTTCTCTCTGTATAGTTGTATGTCCTAAATGTCAGATCTTTTTATTCGATCTTTTTCTAAATCATTTTTTACTTCCTGGATCCATGGGATGGCCTTCATATTTTCTATGTATTTTAGAATTTTGTTAGGTAGTCTGGTGATAGGTAGTCTATATATATCGCCGTAAAATTTTAGTCTTCTCTTTCTGATGTCTGCCGCTAGGTTAGATAGTTTTTCAGTTGTTTTCCTGGACCTTAATCTAAAACCCTCTTCCGTCATTTCAGGACCGATAATTTTTCTTATGGTTTTTCTTTCTTCTTTTAATAAATTTTCTATATGTCCTTTTATGTGAAGAATAAGAGTTTCACTAGCATACTGGGCCTCCGGTTTAATTACTGTATTGTAGTGTCTAATTTTGGTGCCTATGGAGAGATATTTTGTTGTAAATATTGTGGGTTTTTCCGTATGCTCTCTTCAGTTTCTGTAGTCGAATGATTTGTGCTTTTTTCTCTCCACCTGTAGGTTCAATTATTTCGCCGAGGTACTTGAAATGTGAAGTTCTGTTGTCTTTGCCGTATTGGGAGTTTAAGGTTTGTATATTGAGCTTTGAGCAAATGAATTCGATTTTTTGAAATGAAATTTGTAGACCTACTTTTTCTGCACGCTCCTAAAGGATTTCTATTTGTTTGACAGCTATGGTCTCATTATCTGCTAATACTGCTAAATCATCTGTGAAGCCGAGACATGAAATTTTGAGGTCATCTTTAGGTCGTCCAAGCTGTATTGGTTTCCAATAATTTTGGTTCCTTAGTTCATTTTCCCATTCCTGTATCACCTTGTTAAGGACAATATTGAAAAGTATCGGGGACAAACCATCACCCTGTCGAACACCAGTTTTTATCAGGAATGGTTCGGAGATTTCGCCCATACATTTGACTTTTGAGACAGTATCCGTCTCAAAAGTCAAAAGTATGGGTGAGTGTTTGTTTGATTAGACTCAAATTTTTTGGGTCTAATCCTCGTTCTTTAAGTATGCTCAGTAGAGATTGACGGTCAAGTGAGTCATATGCCTTTTAAAAATCTATAAATGTGCAAATTATAGGACTATTTCTGACTGCTATACATTTTAGAATGGTTTATAAATTAAAAATTTGTTCTGTGCAGGATCGGCCGGGGCGGAAACCTACCTGATATTCACCTATTGTATTCTCTAGTTGTTCTTGGATTCTTTGAAGAAGAGATGCTGAGAATTGATGTGCTGTGAGAAATGCTGAATATATATCTGACCCGTGTGGAGATTCTAGTCTCCCATCGGGCACCTCCCCAGGTGGCGGATAGGGGGATGCTCACCAGATATGGCGGGTATTGAGGAAATAAAATACTCAGGGCGGACCAAAACTAGCAAAATAAAATCCAAGAGGCGTCAGTTTTGGAAACCACCGGCAACTTGGTCAGCGTCTGCTCATTAAGTAGGTGCGGCTGCAAATACTTCTTCTTGATCTAAACAATCAAGTCGTAAACGTGTGATCTCCCAATGGGTGAACACCACAAACAAAGTTTTAACTTGACAAAACATAATGGAAAAGAAGGAAAAAATCCACTACCCCGGACATCAGTCAGTGGACTGACTTCACCTGGTCATCGTATTCCGGGGGACCAGGGACATCATGGCGAGAAGAGTCGGAGCTTCTCAAACTCTCTAAAAACTAAAAACAAGCATTACATTGGTACACTCAATGTAAACACTCTATTCAAACTAGGAAAACTTAAACAACTCACAAACACAATGGAAAAATTCTACATACAAATTCTAGCAATTCAAGAGACACGTTTCACAGATGAAAATCATTTTGACACTGAAAACCACAGAATATATAAAGGTAAACCTGTCATACAACACAACGGAGGACCCAAACAATTCGCCGCGGCTTTTGTAGTTCATAAATGTATCAGGGATTCAGTCATAGATTTCAACTCTACATCAGAATGCACATCCACACTTTCATTGAAGTCGTCAAACGAAGCATATACCCTTATCAACACCCATGCACCTACTAATGAACACAACAGGAAAAGCCCGCAGAAAGTAGATGACTTCTGAGATCAACTAGAGGAGACTACAAACAAAATCCCTAAGCACCATGTAAAAATTCTCCTAGGGGACTTTAATGCGCAACTGGACAGGGAGAGAAATTTCAGAAAGATAACTGGAATCTACACCGCACACAAAAGAACGAACAAAAATGGCGAAAGACTTTTAAATTTCTGTGAGTTTTTCAACTTAAAAATCATGTCAACACAGTTCCAGAAACCCATACGTAAGCTCTACACATGGAAGTCACCAAACACTACTCTAGGTGAATTTCAGATAGACCACACTGCAATCTCCAAAAACAATTCAAAAGAAATTCTAAATGTAAGGACAAGAAAAGGGTTCTTTGAGTCCGACCATCACCTTTTAAAAATAAAATCAAACTCCAACCAAATAGAAAGACAATACAACCCCACCAAACTGTCAAACCAGACCCTGAATATTTAAAACTTAACAAACAAAAAATAGCTCAAGAAATCAAACAAACAAACACCATAGGATGGAAAGAGCTTGAAGAAATTTTGAAGAAAGTAGTGAAATTAGGTCAACCTCCAAGGAAGCGAAAACACAGATGGTAGAACAACCTTTGTGACCAAACAATAAATGAAAGAGTTAAAGCATGGAACAATTACAACAGTAACAAAACACTTGAAAAATGGCAGGAATTCATTAGGATTAGAAAACAAGCATCAAAAACCATTCGCAGGGTAAAAAGAGAGTACGAAAATAATCGGATGAAGGAAATAGAACAAGATTTTATAAGAAACAACACCAGGAACTTCTACAGGACTTTCAGGGAAAACATAATCGGATACTGACCACCAAGTTTGTGCTTTCGTAGACCTGATGGCACCTTGGAAACTAACACAAAGAACAATTACCAAATTTTAGCAGACTACTTCCAAATACTTCTCAATTGCGACCCTCCCACAGAAAAAACCCAATTTGAAAAACCTACATCCAACCCAGATTCTACCCCACCCTCTCTAGAAGAAATAAGAAAAATTGTCAAATCGTTAAAAAATGATAATGCCCCAGGAGAAGATGGGATCATAGCAGAGCTTTGGAAATAACACGACATCGACCTCACACAACGAATACATAAAATAATAGTGGACATCTGGGAGACTGAACAAATCCCATCAGAATGGAAATGTGCAATTATCCATCCTCTACATAAGAAAGGAGAAAAATCGGACCCAAATAATTACAGAGGGATCTCTCTTCTTCCAGTTGCATATAAAATCCTCTCCCAAGCACTCTTTAATCGACTGGAACAACAATCAGACCCACAGATAGGAGAATACCAAGCTGGTTTCCGTAAGGGACGCTCCTGCATTGAACAAATCTGGAACCTGAAGACTATTTTACGGATATGATCTTGCAAAAACACAGTGGTAACCTTTGTCGATTTCAGGAAGGCATACGATTCAATTGATAAGCAGTCCCTCTTCAATACACTAGAGAAATTTAAAAATTGACAGGAAAACCAGATCAATCATTAAACAAACACTCACGAACACCACATCCAAAGTTAAATTTATGGGAGAAATTTCTGAACCTTTTGAAATACTTACAGGAGTTCGCCAAGGTGATGGACTCTCGCCTATCTTGTTTAATGTAGTCCTAGAAAAAGTAATTAAAACATGGGAAAAAGAAGTTAAGGGAATACAAATTGGTAAAAGAAAATATTTAAGAATGAATATCAAAGACTTGGCCTTTGCAAATGATCTCGCCATCCTTTCAAACAACAGAGAAGAAGCAAAACATGCTCTAGAAAAACTGTATGAAATAGCTCAGAAAACTGGCCTTCTTATCTCCTTTGAAAAAAACACAATTCATAGAACGGTCACCATCAAATAACCTCCCCATAGTAACATGTGACGGAAATGTATCAAAAGTCCCCCACTTCAAATATATAGGAGAAATCATCAAACCATCAGGACTGAACCTCACTGCAAACCTAGCACGCATCACAAAACTGCAAAAAGCCTATAAACTCACCTGGAACCATTATAACAAAACATCAATATCAGTAAAGGCAAAACTCAGACATTACAATACAGTCGTACTTCCTGAAGCATTATACGCAGCTGAAACAACACTTATACAGGGCCAATAAAAATTAAAGATATTGAAAAACAAGAAAGAAAATGCCTCCAAAAAGTATTGGGACCAATAATGAAAGACGGGATATGGATTAAAAGACCGACATCAGACATATACAAACATACGGAAACAATTACAAACAACTTCAGGAAAAGGAGAGCAAAGTTTTATGAACACATACATAGAATGGACCAAAACAGAATCACAAAAAGATTATTTGACATTACAAAATCCAGCAAAAATAAATCAAAATGGTTAAATGAAACGGAAGAGGACCTCAGACAAATGCACATTACAGGAAATTTCTTCAGGGATCGGGAAAAAATTAGGAACACTGTAAAGAAACACAAATTAGAAACAAAATATAACTATAAGAAGAGGAGAAAAGGAATGGACAGCGGAGAGGAAGAGATAACACGGTGAACACATGAAGAGAGTTTCGGAAGAAAAAAAGAATGGTGCAAGGACGTCATAATGATTCTCAAGTTCAATAACTCTCTTAAATAGGGAATGATCGAAAATAATAATTTNNNATAATTATAAACAATTATAATGCTTCGCCTCGACTAGCTCTTTCTCAGGGTGTCACTAGTAAATTGGGTTCGTATTATTTATGACTGGGGTTCCACACACAGGAAAACGCATTAAGACAAATTAATTCACTAACTTTAATTAACATAAATCACTTTACAATAAAAAAAACCCTCATGCATTCCCCCAAAACACACGTGATTTCCTATCAACGCTAATAAAAAACACATGTTACCGGCGGATTCGGCTTCTCTACAAAAAAACATGAAATTTCCACACATTTCACTCCTAGACCACACATTACAATAATTTCTCTACACTTCTAACAAATACAATAAACACTGGCTTTACAAATATTATCTCTTCTCGAAAAAGGCTGGAACATTAATTACAAATTTAATGAACATAATTAAGCGGAGTTCCTTTTTTAATAATTGGCCCCTCTTCACGAGTCCTCAAGTCCAAAATTCTGGGCCCTTCTTTGCAATAAGATCCGCAATTGTTGTCTCGCAACAGCGCATGACGATATGTATGGGTTGTAAAACACCCCCAATCGTACAAATACCTCGGTAGATGATCAGTCAAGTGCTGCAGTGGTGGGTGGAGGGTGCGTTGGCCTCACACAGCTGGCCTGGCTTCGTTTTCAGAACGCTTCCGGGTTGACGACATCGCTAGCTATGGCTCAACCAGTGGTGATTCCTCCCCTCAGCTACACGTCCCGGGCGCCCTCAGGCGTCACCGCCGACAATATTCGCGAAAACTATAGGCTTCGCTCCGGACGATAGCGGACTCATTCGATGTTATTAATTACTCGGAAGTCTTCGAAAATACAAAACGGAGTAGTGGCTCCGATCACGAATAATTTACAAGTCATATTCGGTGCTCCCGAAAAATCGACCAGTTTCGATGTAGAAAAAAATCTCACGTGCCTCGAAAAATCTTTGAAGTCGTGTTCTCGCGAAAATTTCTAGAAGAAAACTGACTTGGGCACGAGATAATAGCTCGCGAAAATTTCTAGAAGAATAATCGGCTGAAGTAACTAGTTCCATTTCTTAAATGGGTTTTCTCCCTTCCTACATGTTTTCTCCCTCCCACTTCCAAAATCTTCAAATTTCGAAATCCACGTGACGGAAGGTTTCCAATCACGCAGATGTTCCCCCCTACCGTGCCCCGGTTCTGATTGGGGATTTTGAATATTTTTCAAACTATCTTTAACCGCTCTTTTGCAACATTTTTTTCTTTCCCTTTAACCACCCTCAGTTATACAACCACGGCGGGGGTCGTCCCATACCCTCGCTCGCCTACCATTTCTTTCCAGCAATAAACGCTTTCTCCAACAGGTCTCAGCTTGCATTCTCGCCAGATGTGGACGTCGCTTTGTCGTACAACTCAACGGCGAATTTTTAAATTTCGTGGAGTAAACTCCGCTCGGTCGCTCGTTCTCCGTATTTGAACGACCGAACAATGCTGATTTTTTAAATTTAATTGTTAAATTATTCATCTATATATAGTAACAAAAATTATTTTAAATGCACATGTATTATGTATTAGCCCATCTGACGTTACTGAAATAGATATATTAATGTTTTACTAGTGATTGTCAAATGTACGTTATCGAAAAGTGCAATAGCTATATCATTCCGTTTATTATTATTAAATACTCTATTTGTTGGATGCAAGCACTATTATCTTCGTTTGTTGCAGTTTTGGGTAAAAAATTACAAAAATTGTGCGAATTCCCGAATATTATTTATTAATCTATATTTCGCTGTTGAATTCTATATATTACTATTTTGGCAGTTATTTACAATCCTTCGTAAAGAATCTCTAAAATAGGTAAATCAATATATTTATTACTACCACATAACTCTAAAGTACTTTTATCTCTAATTTGATGGTTGCAAACACTATTACTTGCATGTATTACAATTCTAGGTCAAAAGTTACGAAAAAGTTTTAATTGTTATTTTATTATATATTAGTCGATTTGACGCCGTTGAATTTGATGCCACTGTTTTGGCTGTAATTTACCTTAATTACTAACTTTGGCTGAAATTTATTTTACTGAAATTTTGGATGTAATGTTTTGACTGTATAAACTGTGAAATGGGTAAATCATCCTGTTCATTACTACTACACTAATCTAGATTATTCGTATCTCAACTTTGTTGGTTGCAAACACTAAAACCAGCAGGCATTGCTAATTTAAAGTAACAGAAGTTTCGGTAAATGCACTTATATTATATATTAGTTTATTTGACGTTCCTGAATTAGATTTATCAGATTTTCTAGTGTAATAAATAAATTAATAATAAATTTTATGTCAAAAAACAGTATAAACTGCGTATGACCACGTGGAGGACAATAAACTAATTTACTCTCCGGAAACAAGCAAGGGACCAACCCATCAATTCCGATCAAGGGCCCTAAGGCAGAGGCGGATTCAAAAATTTCAGCAAAAGTTCCTAGATAAGATAAAAAGTTAGCTGCGAGTTATAATACATATATAATGTCAATATGTTTGTAATTTAACGCAAATATGTTTGTAAATTTACATGTACAAGTTATTATCGAACTATAGATTATTCTGAGTATAGTGTTTAAAAATCATAAGAGTTGAAAAAACACTAAATTCACGATTTATTGTTACAATAAACATGCCCCTAGACAAAGCCTAGAGAACCTGTATAAGAAATCCGCCTCTATCCGAAGGAAAATCGGAACAAAACCCGGGCCAGGATGGGGCTACAGAATTAATGTACACAACCGTCCCAAAGTTGCGTACACATAAAACTAAATTAACATGAGCCATAAGACAACACAATCATGCAAGAAAACAGATTTTGAAATTGTTATAAGTTATTTAAATATACTACACAAATGGCGTGATAAACTACATGACGAATTTAACTTACAGTGTAAAAGCACTGGTGCAGGAGATAGTTTTTAACCGCGGATTTGAAGATATTCAATTTCATTATGTCTTTTATATTCTTGGGCAGGGAATTATATAGAACGATTCCCGAATGATGCGGTCCTTTTTGGCAAAGAGTGGTTGACACTCTAGGCCGATTAATATTATTACGATTGGGAGTATTGTGTTCGTGAACGAGACTGTTTCGTATAAAGAAAGGGTGGCACTTCAGTAATTCGGTCTTAACAAACACGACCGTTTCATAAATATAAATGCAGGGAAGTGTTAAGATATTTAATTCCTTGAATAAAGGTTTACAAGAGTTTCGGGGGTGAGATTTACAAATTATCCGAACTATCCTCTTCTGAATTCTGAAAGTTTGAATACTCTGACCGGAATTGCCGCGGAAGGTCATGCCGTAACGTAAAAGGGAGCAAACGTTTAGAAAATATATGCAACGGTAAATACATGGACTAATTACGTTAACTAAGATTCGGAATGCGTAACACAATTTGTTTAATTGGGAATTAAGATTGTGAACGTGACATTTCCCTTTGAGGTTGTCTTGATCATGGAGGCCTAAGAATTTTGTATTCGTAACAGTTTTTAATTGTGTTCCGTTTAAAGAAAGAGAAACCTGGGGTAAAGATTTTGTGATACTATTGTGAAATGACATAGACACTGTTTTGTCAGTGTTTACAATGAGACGATTTGCATGGAACCAAGTCGAAAGGTTAGACAAAACTTTTTGAGCATTGGCGTGTTTACATAGTAAATTAGTGTCATCAGCAAAAAGAACCATTTTGCAATCTGATGTGGATGATGACATGTCGTTCACATACAATAAAAACAGTATAGGGCCGAGAATTGAACTTTGGGGTACTCCGCAAGTAAGTGGCTTTGTTTCTGAAAGACAACGCTGAAGTATTTTATTTTTAGTATAGGGTATTTCGATCTGTTGGTATCTATCTTTTAAATAAGAAGTTAGCCATTGATGTGTAAGTCCACGAATGCCTAAAAAATTCAATTTGGAAAGGAGAATTTCGTGATCGATGATATCGAATGCTTTGGATAAATCAAGAAAAACACCCTGAGGATTTTCTCCATAGTCAACAAATGTGGTAACATCGTTTAAGAAGGAAAATATGGCGCTTGTAGTGGAAAAGGATTTCCTAAAACCGTGTTGATCGTCAGAGAGAATGTAATTTTTTGATAAAAAATCTAGAGAACTCTTATAGAACAATTTTTCTAGGATTTTTGAGAAAGTGGGTAGTAGAGATATTGGTCGGTAATTTCCAATATTAAGTTTGTTTCCTTTCTTGTGTACAGGTTTCACATTAGCTCTCTTAAATATGTTAGGAAACACCCATTCCAATAAAGAACTATTAAAAATATTTACGAGTTGATTTAATATAGCGTGGGACGAAGATTTAACAATAAACTCAGGTATATCATCTATGCCTCGTGAAAATTTGTTTTTTAATGAGCTGATGATTCTCATGACTTTACTGGGGTTAGTTTTGGAAGCTAATGTATATATTAAGAAAAAAATTATGCTTACAACTTCCGTATTGTCACTGCAATAGGTACATTGATTAAATTTTTATCAATTTATGAAACAAGCTTTGCACTTTCTTGTATTTTTCGTATGCACTTCAATTTCTGACACCAATTTTCAAGTTATTACGTTGCAAGTTTAAGAACACTCTTGTTGAAAATCCTAGATTGTGTCCTTCTAAATTATTGTTTTTCATTCAAGTTAATGCGTATCGTTTCCTCTTGTTTAATTCGTTTTTTGCTAAATTTACTGCGGTTAATTCGAAAATTAACCGCAGATACATTTATCGAAAGAGGGATTAATATCCATCGGAGGGATAAACGTTTTCCATATTTATTTTCAAAAACATTTATTTTAAAGAGATTAATTTCGAACTCTATTTTAGCTTAGACAATTTCAAGTTATTGTCTAACAAAATAGAGAACATTCTTGTTAAAAAATTCTTGATTTTGTCCATCCCAATTTTTGTTTTTCACTCAAATTGCTCTCAATCGTTTCCTCTTGTTTCATTCTTTTTTGCTAAAATTTCTGCACTGCAAAATTCTAAAATAACCGAAGATATTTAAATTTTTTTAAATGGGGTTTATGTGCATTGGAGGAAAAACATTTTTCATATTTATTTTCAAAAACATTCCTTAACAGAGATTAAATTCGAACTGTATTTTAGCCTTGACACAATTTCAAGTTATTGTGTAACAAAATAATGAACATTCTTGTTAAAAAAAATTCTTGATTCCATCCTTCCCAATTTTCGTTTTTCATTCAAATTGCCCTCACTCGTTTCCTGTTGTTTCAATTTATTTTGCTAAATTTACACCACCGCCAAATATTTAAAATAACAAGATACATTTCTAGAATATGGAGTTAATGTGCATCGTAGGACATAACTTCTTTTGTATTTGTTTTTAGGAAAATTTCTATTCCAGGGGTTAATTTTAGACTCCACTTAAACCTGACACTATATTTCAAGATATTCTGTGACAGAATAGTCAACACTATTTTTGAAAATCCTTTTCGTCCTTCGCAATGTTCGTTTTTCATTCAAATTGCTGTCACTCGTTTCCTCTTGTTACATTCCTTTTTGCTACATTTACTGCACTGCACTATTTCTTAAATAACCGAAGTTATTTACTTTTATAGAATATGGGGTTAATGTGAATATAGGGCATAACTTCTTTCATATATGTTTTTAAGAAAATTCCTTTCCCAGGGGTTAATTTTAGACATTACTTTAGCCTGACACCAATTATCTAGTTATTCCGAAATACAATAGTGAACACCTATGTTGGATATCCTAGATTGTACATTTCCCAATAAACTTTTTCAATTCTAAATGATCTCATTCGACTTCTCTTGCTTAATTCATTAATGGTAAATTTACTTTACTCAAAAATTATTAAAATGGCTCAAAATTTTCTATGAAAATTTATCTAATTCAGTTTTTACTGTTTAATTCTTTCTGGCTCAATTTACTACACTCTAAAATTCCTATTTTGTAGGAAGATATTTCACTTGTATAAGTGGGATTAATATTCATAGGGGGGCATAACTGCATTTAGATTTGCTTTTGTGAAAATTCTTTCCAGAAGAGTTAATTTTGGTCTCTACTTCAGCCTGACACCTATTTTCTAGTTATTCCAACACAAAGAGAACACCAATGTTGGAAATCGCAGATTGTGTTATTCAAAAAAAATTATTTCAATTCAAATTGAACTGATTCGATTCCTCTTGCTTAATTCTTTCGTTCTAAATAATTCCAAGCGAATTGTATCAAACATATCTAGGAAAATTATATATATTTCTAAGAATCTCACATATTCTAAACCAAACTGACCATGTATACAATAAGCATATTTGCTAAGTAAATAAAATACAAATACGTACCTTAGCCAAACATTCACTAAAACGCATGCGACACATTAATGGATAAATGTTTTTACGACGAATGAAACTTGATTACGATTGTTTGGGAACTAGTCATTGATGCCATTTCAAATTAGTTTTCAAAGATACGATTTATGTCACTTAATTTTTGCACAAAGACTCAAAACAATTAAACGCGTATAGTTCTCAATACTTTTAACACGTCAATAAAATCTTAAACAACTTGCACACTATCCTTTGAATAACATCCCAATACACTTCTTCTGCAGTTCGCCGCCATTAGACGCACAATACTTTTGTGGTCACATTGAAGGTGGCTTTGACAAGTTTGCATGGCACATCCACAAGCAATAATTCGTGTGCTTAACGTAATATTTAATCACTGTAAAATGTACTTTAAAATTAATATTGTCCAATTTTAGGAATTTTAACACTCATTGTCATTCTCCAGCTACAAGATGAACTACGTTTCATGCTTGTAATTTATTTTTTAAGAATGTAAACAAACTCTTGAAAAGAATCAATGAATCGATTCATATTAAAAATGAAATGTAAATACGGTCCGTAGTTGGACGTATTGTAAGAGATACCGCAAAATTTGTTAGATAGATAAATATATACGTTACACGTTGAACATTAAACACTGTTGTGATATATAAAACTAACCAAACATTCTTTCACGTTGTAGAGATTATTGTTTCTTGCCTAAAAAATTATTCTGTATGAACGTAAACAAACTTTAGAAAAGAGTCAGGGAATCTATACAACTTACCACCGCTTGTTGATTACATGTTTTAGTGATAAAACAAAAATTCGATAGAATTTATAATGTTCATAATATTTGCATTTTTCAAAATAGTTAAACAAATTTCAATGTCAATACTACAACGTTATTGAAATCTACGAATACATTGAAAGCGTGTTATATTAAACTTGTAAAGGTCAATAATAGATTACTTATAAATATCTCACGTATTTAAAAACACACTTTTGCATTGTAAATTAAATAAATATACGTACCTGAGCAAATAATTCACGAAAACACATTCGACACATTAATGAATAACTGTTATTTCGACGATTGAAACTTGACTACGAGTTTTGGAACTAGTCGTTGATGCCATTCGAAAGTAGTTTTTAAAGATGCGATTTTTGTCACTTAATATTTGCACAATGACATTAATCAAATAAACACAATTATAAATTTCTATACTTTTAACACATCTAGAAAACCTTAAATAACTCTCACACCATCCTTTGATTAACATCTAAATACGATTCTTCTGCAGTTTGCCGCCATTACGTACAATGCTTTTGTAAACAAAACATTCAAGGCGGGCTTTGGCAAGTTCCTTCATGGCACATCCACAAGCTAATGTTTTCGTGTGATTAAAGAACCGAAAAATGTACTTTTAAATTGATGTTGTCAAATAAAAGGAATTTTAACATTCATTGTCATTCTCCAGCTACAAGATGAACCAAGTTTCATGCTTGTACGACTAGTACAAGGTACCTAACACTTATGATTACTAGATCAGTGAATCAGTTACACATAGGGGCTTATATAAGATTAGACTCGCCTTGCTCGCTGGGGATTACATCCCCAGACCCCATAAATAACAGGTTGCGCCCGTGCTAAGGCATTCTGAAGGGAATAAAATCTTATTGCTAGATACAAATGATTTCCCGCGTAGTCCATATAACGCGTAGAGCATCCGTTGACACTTAATCTAAAAGCTAAAAATACGTTTTTGCGGCACCTTATAATAGCAATAAGAACTTGCAGTAAAATAACATATTAATGTATGTATTTACAATCATCAATTATTTTCAAATAAAAGTATGTATGCCAGTAGGTATTTAGGCCATAACTAGGCCAGATAAGAGCTGATAACAGCTTATCACCGGATGTTGTGGTTTTGATAAGAAAGTGGAATGTTCCAGCACAGATAACAGCTTATCACCGGATGTTGTGGTTTTGACAGAAAGTGGCACGTTCCAGCACAGATAACACCATGCATAGGCAATGGGACAGGTGTGGTTTGACCAACAAAACAGGTTGCATCGCCCCTTGTGGGTTTTCACCAGAGCGATGATGCAATGTTATGCAATAGCAGATGTAAATGATGCAATGTTGCGCAATACGTGTTAAGAGGTGTGGAGCAAAATGATGCAATAGCTGATGAGAGTGGTTGGGAGGCATATGATGTATGCTACATAGAATATAAAATTAATTTTCAAAAAAGTCAGCATACAGAGACAAAAATGGGTCTGCGACAGGTGAGGATTGACTAATAAAACTGCCGCGCAATAGCTGATGAGAGATGTAAATGTTGCGCAATAGCTGTTAAGAGGTGGGGGTGCAAATGTTGCGTAATAGCTGATAAGAGGTGGGAGGGGGAGAGCATATGATTTTTATCAAAAAATTTATTTATGCGACACAGAATTTAAAATTAATTTTTTTCAAAAGACAGCATACCGTGACATCAGAGGAGGATGCAAAAAAAGATGATGGAGAGAGGGAAGANGGGGGGTGCATATGATTTATATCAAAAATAATACTCTATATCTATCCCATAACTTTTTGAAATTTTATGCAATGTTGTGTTATGAGAGGAGAGGTGAGTGTAAATGATAATAGCTTATGAGAGGTGAGGGGGGTGCAAATGATGAGACACAATAGCTGATGAGAGGAGGGGGGGTGCATAAGATTTATATCAAAAAAATATTTATGCAATATAGTTTATCCCATAACTATTTTGAAATTTTAGAAGAAAATGCTTTCAAAAAAAGTCAGCATACCTAAACAGTTTGTGTGACATTAGAAGAAGGGGGGGTGCAAATGATGATAGGACATAAGGGGGGTGCATAAGATTTATATCAAAAATAAAATAATAATGTTTATTTATACTACATTGTCTATCCCATATCTTTTTTGAAATTTTAGAAGAAATAGCTTTCAAAAGTCTGCATACCGAAACAGATGGTGACATCAGAAGAAAGGAGGAGGATGCAAAAATGATGATAGGACATGAGAGGAGGGGGTGCATATGATTTTTATCAAAAAATTATTTATGCTACATTATCTATCACATAACGTTTTGAAGAAAATTGTTTTCAAAAGACAATACATACCTTCAATGCTGTTACTATCCTTAAAAAAAACACTACATTTTTATTATAAATTAAACAAAAAGCGTGATGTCAATGTTATGTTAGACTAAAAAATAAATGATGAAATAATAAATGCAACCCTGAAAAGAAATGGAGGGGTGAAAAAAAAGAGAGATTGTTTTTATTATTTACATGTTGTGAACAGTGTTTATGCAT
>NNCF01126096.1:688693-710340 GCA_002313205.1 Laupala kohalensis | reverse complement strand
GCAAACTCCTAGATAAGATAAAAAGTTAGCTACGTGTTATGATACTAGTAGAATATCAACAAATTTGTATTTAACTTAAAAATTTAATTTCACAAGTACTTTGTATAATTATCGAACTATAGATTATACGGAAAATATTGTTTATAAATCGCAAGTATTAAAATAAAACTGAATTCAAGATTTATTGTTTGAAGAAAACCCGCCCCCAGACAAGAGCCTAGCGAGTCTTTATAAAAAGCCGAGGGAAAAGCGGAGAAAAACCAGGGACGGAATGGGACTCCCGAATGAATGTACACAACCGTGTCATACATATAAAACTAAACTTACTATGAATATTAAGACACAATACAAGAACGCAAGCACATTTTTTTGAAATTGTATCTGTCTTTAAAATAAAAACCATCTTTAAAAGAGAGTTCATAGGACAAACATATGATTTAGCTTTTATAAATTTCCACTCCTACATGGGAACACGAGTATAGGGCTAAGATATTTCACTGTTTCTAGCATACTCGCATTCCAGTGAGATTCCGTGCCAATTATCTAATTGAAAATTACATCGGTAAAATTTAGAATAGAAGAAAAGCCAAAAGTACAAATTTGGCTAAAACCACGAATCATTTTAAAACTTTTTTAGGGTTATTTATTAAAACATCAATTTAAGTTCACGCTTTATTTATGTAAAGGATTGTCTTCAATTGCAGTTTCAAGAAGTTAATTTGAAAAAAAAAATCCGGTAAAGCGACTCGCATTTTCTGGTACTTTTCTTCATGGACNAAAAATGAAATTCTGGATCCGCCCCTGACCTTATCCACCTCATGGATCATTAATTTCAAAGTTGAAGATTTCGCGGGAAAGATTCCATTACATTGGAATCTACCGATCCCACATGTCTTGTACAAACCCACCATGCACAAACTTGGACACTCAGCTTCACCAACAATAAAATATGCCTTTATCTAATAAACAAACTCTTACATTACAAACGGAGCCTTATTTCAACTGGCTTATACATTTAACGATGCACATTTTTTATCATTATTTATGTGCCTATTTGAGCCAACTTAGTTAAAATTTAATAATTAAATTCTTAAGTATATTCATACTTTTTTTTCTAGTAACGTGGTTAATAGTTTCTCTTGTTAGTGTGTTAGTTTGAAGTCTGGTTGTACTCAAACATATTATTATTTAATTTTTCACGATTTAATATTTTTAAATATTACCCTTCCAATACTTGAATTACTTTTTTGTTGTTTTAAGCTTAACTAATTGAAATTGTATTGAGAATTTTTTTTAAAGAGTACAGCACTATGTTATGTCGGATGCGTAACTTGAAGCCCCTGCAGTCAATATTTGAAGTTTTTATCGAATTAAATGTTAATGAGAAGTTGTGCAGCTATCGAAACAAAAAACGTCAGATAGGACGTTCTTCGTAACTTGTGCACGGAAAGTGATGACAGGATCTTAGATACCTTCATTCGACTTGTGACTCATAACATAATTCCAAGATAATTTTTGAAGTTCCGTTGAAACATTTATGGCGTTGGAATTTCAGAGTTCTATCTTTCCTTTTTCCTAACTTATTATGTCGTGACGCGGGACGTGGGGAAAGCGTGCTGAAATTTATTTATTCTAGTAATTTATTTTTATTTAAATTATTCTAACAAATAAATAAATTTATTGTAAAAAACAATTTCAAACTGCTTATGACCACTTGTAGGACTAACTAATTTACTCTCTGGAAGGAAACAAGGGACCATCCCATCAATTCCGATCAGAGGGCGGATTTAACATTTCGGCAAACTCCTAAGATAAGTATAAAACTATATCGGTACATATTACGACATTAATAGAATACTAAAAAATTTGTATTTAGTAAAATACAAAAAGTTATTTCACGAGTACGTAGATTATTCGGAAAGTATTTTTTATGAATCGTCACTATTAAAATAACTTTAAATTCGAGGTTTATTATTTCAATGGAGAATTTCTGAATTTATCCACAGGATGCAAAAGAGCGCTGGTGAGCCTCTACCCAAAGGAAACCCGGAGAAAAACCCTGGCCAGGATGAGGCTACAGAATAACTGTAACATGAACTCGAATTTTATTTTCATTAAAATGTTTATATCAGTGACTCAACTATCTCAATAATTGATACAACAAACGCACAATTCTTTATATAAATTCATCCCCAGAATTATTTTATTTTTCAGTACATTTTTTTTTGTGGGGCTTTACGGCTCGTCGACATCAAAGGTCATTGGAGGCCTAAAAACTTGTACAGGTAGGGAAAATGCAGTTACGCACTAGGAAGAGCCAACATGACTCTCCCCGCGTGTGGGACTCGTCGAATGATTCAACCCTACCCACTAAAAACCCTCCTGATTTACAACATACCAAAATATATCTCAAAACCAAAAATCAAAACATTGAGGACGAAGAATGAGGGGGAGGGGCAAAAATGAGGAAAATGAAAGATACCCTAGCCCTAATAGCGTCGGGATCGAAAAGAACAAGGGGTGACCAAGGAAGGTCAGGAAAGAGAAAGGAAGGAACCTTGCACAAGTAAGTGGTAGCAATGCCAGGCTCAGCTCGGGGCCCCGTGTTTGCTAAACACGTACTTACTTTTCAGTACAATTTTGTAAGGGAATAGGAGGGGTGGGGGGTGGACCCTGTCACTACGTCTTTGTAATAATGGGAGACATCATGAAGAAGAAGATGAAGTAGATAAAGAAGAAGATGATGAAGAATGCAAAGGAGTTTTTTTTCACCTTAACGTCAACATGTCGCAACATGTGACTCGCGGGGCCCGTGCGTGTAAACCAACGAGCGAGTATCAAGCATCACTCCATATATCTGCGTGAACCATTGATTTTCAAGAGGTATCCATGACGACATCACGTAAACACTTTAGGATCGGTCGAATTTTTTGTCATGCTCATTAGTTAAGGTGATTCATCATATTTCTCTTTAATTATTGGAAGCGATGTATATTAACAGAGTCTCGAATAATAAGCATTTCATCATGTGAATAATTGTTTTTGTTTTCTGTTTTTTCGTTGAGCGAATTTCATGTTAAATCGATGTTAAAATTCCTGTTATTTTAACGTTTAATCTACAAGTGTGTCACAGCTATGCATTAGCTGTTTTTTTTTCTTTTTTGTGAGGCATACGACTCGTCGACATCCAGGTCATTAGAGCCCTAAAATTCTGTGCAGGTGGGGAAAATGCAGTTACGCACTGGAGAGAGCCAACATGACTCTCCCCGCGTGTGGGACTCGCCGAATGACTCAACCATACCCACTAAAAACCCTCCTGAATTACAACTCAAAACTCAAATATCAACACATCTCAAAACATTACACACATCATTTCAAAAATAAAATAAAAAAAGGAAGAAAGAGGAAAATGAAAGATACCCTAGTCCTAATGGAGTCGGGATCGAAAGGAACAAGAGGTAAACAAGGAAGGTCAGGAAAGGGAAAGGAAGGAGCATGGCACAAGTAAGTGGAAGTAATGCCAGACTCAGCTCGGGGCCCCGTGTTTACCAAACACGTACCTACTAGATGTAAGTCCCCTGGGGGGGGGGCATTACTGTAAAGGAAAACACTACCATCGCATTACATGTATGCAAAGTTCTGTAATCTAAGCTGTGCGATACATATAATTTGAATCGCCTATCAGAATGCTAAATGCAATATTTCATCATGTAGTATTATTTACGTCTATTATTTTTTATACTATAGATTTATTTTTTACACATTTGAGTTGTATAACGAAGTTTTTTCTTTTTAATTGAAGAAGTGCGATGGGGTTTGTAATGAATCAGAGAATTTTTTTAAATATGAACAGACTTCATCAATTTTTCTACAGAAAACTATTAATGGCATGTGTCTGCACCTGTTGTCAACAAATTATTTCCATAAGCAAAAAAATTAGACAATTCAAATATAATCGTTCGAGTCAATTTCTTGAATCTATTATTGGGAAATGTATTGTACGACCTTCAGATGGACCGAGAGTTCAAACGTTGTGAACTGAAAACCATGTTACAAAATATATTGTGCACAGTCCATCTTAGGGTCATTTGAAGTATTGGACGATAATGCAAATAATTCCCTGCAACTTCCAAAACATGTCCTTCGAATCAGAGAATTTTCCCGCCAGTTCATCTTATTTTTATACCCAAACAGGAAAAAATAATTCCACCCCTCGCGATTGCCAATATTCATGGTCGATACGAAGCATTAATTTGAACTGATCTACCAACATTGTCTAATCGAACGTATGTACATCATTATTATAAGGCACTCTAGAAATCTTCATTAAAAAAATAAATTTAAACATGTTAGATAAGTTTGTCAATGAGAATGAAATACAAAATTACAAACAACTGTGTGAAAAGACCATTTTCGAAAGCGATCCCCCCCTCTGCATTTTCTCTCATTCGAACGACTGTTTCTGTGAGAGCCGAGAGAATATTCTCTACACAGAGAGAGAGAGAAGCTCTTCAAAATTTTCAGCGTTTACCGGAAACAAAATTTGTCTCTTAATGGCTATTTACTCCCGTTAAAGCGAAAACATTTAATAGATTAATTCCAGTGGCGCAGTGACTTGACAGAGGTGGAGGGAGGGCAGACTGAGTCTAGAGAGTGTCGCCGATGTCTCTCCAAATTTCTGCCATCTTTCCGTCAAGTTGGAGCGAAAGCAGTTAAATTCATTTGGATTTCTAATTATATTTCTAAAAATTTATGCCGAAATACTTTTACATGTTCATTCAAATCAAACTACCCATAATTAATTAATGTTTTTAAAAAGAGTTTCACCAATGTATCTATTTGAAATACGTATCAATGTGATGGAACTCTGGGGGCATTCATTCGGTGAGCGGCCACACTCCCAAATGTCCTCGCTCTGGTTGGAAGGTAGCGCGTGGCGCGTTTTGCCTTCTACCTCTCTGGAGACGCTTTGTTCAAATGGGATCTTGTGGCGGACAAAAAGTGGGTTCGCGCCAGGTTTTCTCCCGTGTCTCTTGCCTCCTCTCATTCCACCTCCACAACATTCACTTATCCCTCACTTCATTTCATACATTACCCCTTGCCATCCCCGTCATTAGGAAGCGGTGGTCGAATTAGATCTACCCTAAAGAACACTTGTGCACAGTTTCGAGGCTTCAAGTCTCTCGATCTCAACACTGCGTGACTGAAAAAAAAAAAAAGCTTAAAAAATAAATGGAAAATCTTATTCGAATTTTGAAAAAAAAAATTGTTTGTAGCTCTATTGCGACCAACCGTGGAGAACACACGAACGAATGTTGAAAGTAGCTTTTTTACAGAGTCTCTGCGCTGCGCAAGAAAAGCAAAAAAGGTGTTCAGTGTTCAACAACAAATTATCAATCAAACAGTACATCGTTAAAAGGTCAGATATCGATTCGATTGCAACTCATTTTTCGCAATTAACAAAATATGGGGGAGAAAAAGGGACGATAGCATTCAAGTTATCGTTTAGAAATAAGATATAGTGATGAATATTTTTATATAATTTCTAGTCATTTGGTGTAATTTATTAGCTCTATTGAATATTTTACTTACGATTTAGTAGTTGTTAAATAGTTTATGCGATTTTTACATTTTGACGCCCCTTGGATGTGGTGGCCGGGGAAGCAACCGCCAAAAGCATCAAGCACGAAAATACGTGTAAATATAATGAACTAACACAAATTACAAAAATTCCAAAAAATTAAGGATTTTCGTGAAAATAATCTAGCGGGAATAAATTGAGAAGAAGCGTGTTCTCTATATTATTATTATTATTATTATTAGTTTTCTCTTGAACCCCTGAATGTAGTCTCGATTCGATACTTTAATTTAAAAATTAACTGTTCATTTGCCGTCTTGTCCCGGTTTTTGTTCTCCGCAGTTGTTCTTCGGGTAGAGGCAAATTTTATGCTTTGATTCTCTGGACACTGATCTGGAAGCGGCAGAGTCTCGTCAGCACTATTATCAATATTCTCGAATTTTGAATTATATTAATGTTTACGATGTATGAGCAGTATTTTCGGAATAATTTGAAAATGTCATGTAGTTGTTAAATAACTTTTGTGAATTCAATTAAATATTTTTTTTATTTTCTGATGATGTCATAACATCTAGCTAACAATTTTTCGTCTTATTCTAGGGAGACGCATGCCTTGATTTTGCCTTGGGGGCACCCTGCGAAACATCCACCCACCCAATAGATGTTATAGGAATTGGGCTTCATGGAAACAGAAAGGAAATTTATCCTGGCCCGTTTGATGAGTTATTAATTAATTACAAAATTTTCGGACACTGTGCCTAGTCTGCAGGAGGACAGCTTTCAGTGCGACCTTCATGATATTCTTCTTTATTCCTAAATCTTCCAAATTCATCTTAAATACCTTCGACCGATATCACTAAGGAAATAATACCAACCTTGCCTAACTCCCATATATTTTTTATCTTAATTGCTAGGTCCTCGTATTTCCTTACTTTTTTTCTGACAGTTGAATTAATGTTGTGAGGCAGTGGAACAGCAATGTCTATTATGGTGACTGTTTTATTTTCCTTGTCAATGTGAAGGATATCTGGGCGATTATAATCCACTGTTTTATCTGTCAACACAGGCCTACCCCAAGAGAGGATGTGTTTCTGATCTTCAAGTACTGCTGGCGGTTGGTATTTATAATACGGTAGTGTTACATCCCGTGTTAATAATTCGTAATTCATTCCAAATTGTTGATGGATTAGCTTGACCACTTGGTTATGCCTGCTTAAGTAAGCCAGGCCTTCCACACTTCCTACATGAATCAGCAACATCGAGTTTGAGGATGTGTTTCTCATAATTTCTTGTTCTCGTCACTCTTTTGAATGACCATCATAAACCCCTCTGTTTCAGGGTAAAGTTGTCCATCCTGGATCAGTTGCAGGGACGCAGTCCTATCTATTTTATCAGCAGCTTTCAACAACTTTGGGAATTTTCCATGAAGTGCCATTCTTCTTTCCATCTTCTTTCGTATTCATTTGTTCATATTGCAGATTGGTATTACCCAGGTTAAGCGGTGTATACCTGTCATCAGCTTTCGCAATCATTACCATGATTTAGAGAGCATGAACGTGGTCTAGAGATTCCTGCATAATTTATGGAAGCGCAACAACTCTAAGTCATTCGGATCCGAGTCTGACCATTTTACTACGCCAAAGGAGTATGTAAATATAAATAAATTTATTGTCAAAAAACAGTACAAACTGCGTATGACCACGTGGAGGGAAAAAAAACTAATTTATGTCAGGACAGGTACGGCCCAGGTACTGATAGTTGTGATGATGTTTGCCCCTGACAATTAGTATTGAGTGCCTTAGTTAGACGCCTTGTTCATAAATATATTCTTGAGATGAACATGATCAATTTTGCTATTCCGTGGTATTCCAAGATATAATCTATTCCTTCAATAGGTTCTAATAATAATAATAATAATAATAATAATAATAATAATAATAATAATAATAATAATAAATTTATTGTCAAAAAACAGTACAAACTGCGTGTGACCACGTGGAGGACAATAAACTAATTTACTCTCCGGAAGCAAGCAAGGGACCATCCCATCAATTCCGATCAAGGGCCCTAAGGCAGAGGCGGATTCCAAAAAAAAAATCGCCAGTTAGTTCCATTTTGCACCTTCGTATACTCACAGTGGCACACTTATCAAGGTCAAAACTCATTCTTATGTCTTCACTGTCTCTTTTTTTTTGTGGGGCTTTAGGGCTTGTCAACAGCAAGGTCATTAGAGCCCTTTCACTGTCTCCAAATAATCATAATTTTGTGACGTCTTCGATTTATTTTGGTAAAGAAGAGATTATTATGTTAAACGAGGTTCTATAAAAATTCCTTACTATCAATTCATGTCCCAACTGTTCTGTTATTGTAAGGTTTATTTCTAGTTGCGATCATTTCATTTCGCACCTCATCTTAAAGGGCTTTCACAAACGTACAGGAACTCCCAGCGCACTCTTGCGGTGTATATTGTCTCGTTGTCATGACAACGTATTTGCAGTGCTGTCGGCTACTGTCGACGCGAAGTACGAAATCTCAGGAATATTACCATAACATTCTTGAATCAGACTTAAATGTTCGATTCTTGTGGTAATTCTGGTACGAATCAATGAGGATGGATCCACGGTCTTTAAGCTTAGGAGATGCGGAAAAAATGCATAAATGTACATTAAATTGTTAAGTGGATTCTAGGAGTGTCAGATAAAATTTGACGTAATTGTTGGAATGTAAATAATTTATGTTACTTAGTTTTTCTAAAGAATGCGTTCTGTTTCAACATAGTGAATATTTATTGAAGTAAAACTTTTCCGTTAAAGATTTTTTTATCAACCATTCTTTATGTATGTTACCTTTAAAAACATCCTGTTATTTGTTTTGTTGCCTTAATTTGTGTAAAACTTGTGTCATCACAGACTCATACTCAAATAAACGTAAAGAATTTTTTTTGTCTTTGAAAACTACACTGTGTTTATAATGAATGGTTCTTGTGAGTTACTTTTAGACAAAAATCACTCCACATCAGCCATTTCTGTTCCTGAAATTGCTGATAACTCACTATTCCTTGAAGAATTTGATAAATTTAGTTCAGATGAATATTATGAACACACTAAAGAAACTAAACTACATGGTGAAGTACAAGTTCATCTCAAAAGCAAAAACGTAAAATCATTTACTACTGAGGGTGAGACAATTTCCAATAAGTTGGAATTGGCCAACTCAAATATTCAGCTAAAGAAGCCTTTACCTCGCCCTAGGGTAAGGACTTCAATATCAGAAACTCTTTCTTTGTGTGAAGATAATATTTCAGGAAAAAGTGTTAAAAATGAAAAACTTCAACGTGAGGTTGATTCTGGAACAGATTCTGTGACTAGAATAAAGTCTTTAGAAGTGATTGAAGGAATAAATAGTGATCCTGAAGATGAAGTTCATAAATTTAGGAGGAATGAAGTTGCTCCTGGAGACACAAATAGTGAACAATGTGAAGATACCAAATATGACAGTGATGTGCAAAAAATAATTGGAATTACAGTTCATCAGAGTGATTTATTAGAGACAGATATGCTGGTGAAACATCCATTGGTGAAAGTGTATCTGCTGGATGCAAATACGGGGAAATACCTTAGGAAGAGCAATCCAGAGAGACCAGCTGCTTTCTTTTATGAGAATAAGGATGTTGATTATATTTTACCTCTCATGACCAAGAGTTTTCATTTTAAACTTCGAAGGTGAATATGGTAAAAACTTATTGGTATTGTGTACTTTTGGGCATACTTTTAATACTAACGTGTTATTCAAACAGATCATTAATACCAACTTGGGAAGAACTCTTATTATTTAATGAAGACATGGAATATATTTTGCGAGCAGATCAACCTGTATTACTGATGTTTGAAATTTTGGACTTTGTTGATTTTTCTACAGCTAACTCTAAGTATAAAAAATTAGGTCAGTATTTATCTAGGAACAGAACAATTGAATCGAGAAGATAAAGAAATTATTTATAAAAAGTATTTAGGTTGGTAATTCACTTGTTCTTAATTTCTTGGTTGGGAAGGCTTTGACTTGACAAACTATTTTACGATGATACTATTTCAATTTTTAAGATCAATCTGATGATCAACTTTCAGTCTCTATTTTTAGTGCAAAGTTGACACCCTAAGCACCCCTGTGTTCAACTCGTGCGATTGAATGAAATGAGTGAAAGCTTATTGAACATAACATTTTGTATTGTACATACTTCTTTTTAATATTTCTTTGTCTTCTTTCGTCATGCAGCCCCGCTGATTCTGCTGTTGTCAACAGATCTTACTTGCCTTAATATTGCTCTGATTTTGCTTATTTTTTGTATAAAATTCAATTTCTATGATCAAACACTTTTCTTTTGAAGGTGCTGACGGAGGATGGCATAAAATTGCCTGGGCATTTTTGAAACCAGTTGGATCAAATGGACACTTGAATATTGAGAAAAAAGTGCGTCTTCAATTATATAAGCCAATTTATTCCAGTAAAGATGACTCCATTTGTAATGTAAGTTGTGGTTTTTAGGGCTAAGGAATATTTTACAATTGTCAGTAGAGGGCAATGATTTTACAATTACTTGTCTTGTTGAGGTTTATTCATGGTGGGCTCAACAAATATGGGATCCTTATCCCTCAACTCTATACATCACTGTCCAAGGAATTGTTCCTCCCAAGCATTTGTTGCCTGTACTGCGATCCCAGGTGGCTTTGCAACAGGAGAAGACATCCACGTCCCTGCCAGAGCCTGCAACTCAGCAAGACCAGCTTTCTGAGAAAAGTTCAAAAATGAGCCATCACAAGGAGGTGAGTAAATCTATGTAATGAATCATGTCGTCAAGTACCTTTTTTTCTATTAATAATAATAATAAATTTTTATTGTCGAGAAACAGTACAAACTGCGTATGACCACGTGGAGGACAATAAACTAATTTACTCTCCGGAAGGAAGCAAGGGACGTATTCCATCAATTCCGATCAAGGGTCCTAAGGCAGAGGCGGATTTAAAAATTTCAGCAAAAATTCCTAGATAAGATAAAAAGATAGCTGCGAGTTATAATACTAATATAATGTCAATATGTTTGTAATTTAACGCAAATATGTTTGTAAATTTACATGTACAAGTTATTATCGAACCATAGATTATTCCGAGTATAGTGTTTAAAAATCATAAGAGTTGAAAAAACACTAAATTCACGATTTATTGTTACAATGAACACGCCCCTAGACAAAGCCTAGAGAACCTGCATAAGAAATCCGCCTCTACTCGAAGGAAAAACGGAGAAAAACTCGGGCCAGGATTGGGCTACAGAATTTATGTACACAACCAAAGTGCCAAAGTTGAGTACACATAAAACTAAATTAATAAGAGCCATACGGCAACACAATCATGCAAGAAAATAGTTTTTGAAATTGTTATAAGTTATTATCGTGATGCATTGCTTAGTAAATTTCAATGACATCTTGATAAAGATTTGCAATCTTGATTAATTTGAATCAAATGCTCTGCTCTATACTACTCTCCTTAGGTTGCTAAACACATTCCAGTTACTATTTATCCTTGCAAGAACTTGAAATGAGAAAACCATAAAAGATGTTATATATTTTATTGATTCCTTGATATTATTTAACAATGGGATGACGGGAGCTGAGAAGTGCTTTTTTTCCCCATCCACTTATATTTTTGGAATTGAAAAAAAAAAAAATCATATCTGTGCCGACTAATTAATAGTTATGGACTAAATTGATTGATTGCAATTCACTCTACTGTGTTCTCCAAATGAAACCTATAAAATTACCAGTTCATCCAAATAGCCATAGTTATTTCTTATATGAATAATAACTTGTTAAGTTGATACCTTGATGGGTTAAGTGTGGAAGTGACAAGTTTAAAAATCTTGCTAAACATACAATTGAATTAAATTAGGGACCTTAAATATATTTCTTGTTCATCTTCTTTAATTTATGAAGCTATCAAATATATTATTCTGATGATGTGATATATTTTTCCATTTATTTTTAGAAATTCAATCCTGAATTTTCAAGTTGTCCTATTTGGACTCGATTACCAACACAATCGTGCAAAATTCCTAACAAACAAGCTTTATCGATTGCCACATCTTCCCGAGGGTGCTTTATAGTAAAATTTAATCACTCTGGCTTACTCCTCGCATGTACGATGGCTACGGAAGATGTTTTTTCAATAAATTTGTATACAGTAAGTATTCATTATCGATGACTTTGTGATTTTGTTTCTATAATATGTATGTAATTTTTATCACGATCATTTACAGATTCCTGATGGAAAAGAATATGCTGTCTTTATAGGACATCAAGGTATAATTTATGATCTGTGTTGGAGTTCCAATGATTCGTTACTGCTTTCTGGATCTGCTGATTGCACAGTTTGCATTTGGGACGTTGAGAAAAGGAGAGCACAGTGTCTACAGGTATGTTTGGAAAACTATATTCTATTGATTGGGATAGTGTTACTATATTAGATCAGCAACCGCTTATTTTAAATGTTTTATGTCAGAAACGCTACATATTAAATTGACTGCAAACTCTTGGAATTTACAACAGGTGTAGATTAACTAACTTTATAATTGTTTATGTTAGTTGCTTAGATATTTTGTCTTTTTATTTATTATTTTTCAATAGAATTGTTTTTATTGATTAGTTTATTTAATGTAGTTAATTTTTATAATGCTTCGTTTTGTCAAGATAAATCTTTTATTTATTTTATTTATTATGTAAACATACATTCACCTGATTATGACTGAATAGCACTTGAAACTTTGTGATTGAAAATAAAATTTACATCTACTGTAAATATCAAATATAAACTAAAAAAGTTCACGAGAAGCAATTGACAGAGAAGGTTGAATATCCTCAACCTTATAACATAGTTTTTAATTGTACATAAATGACAATTATTTTAATAAATATGGAATGTATTACATCTCTGTAATAAGAACAAGCCCTGATGAAGAGACCAATAAACCTTGAAACGTTGGTAGAACCTGTACCCAAAGGTATTTAAAGAACGTGAACATTGTAAAATCTTTAATAAAGGAAGATTTAGAAAAGAGTAATTCTGCTGAATTGATTGAATGATTGTCTGTAAATGAGACATGTAGTAGGTTGAATGAACTTTGTTTAAATAAACTAAAAAGTATATTATTATGAATGTTATATAAATTGATTGATGATATGTTCATACATTCTTACCTTTTTGCCTGTTTGATAGAGCCTGGATAGAGAAATTACTGCTGGTAGTTGACAGTTGGTTGATCTTGAGATATTCACATTGATGTATGCAGATGATTAGCCCTCATTATATATTATTAAAAATGCTTCTAATTCTTTAAGCTTTCTCCTCATCTGCCTGTTTTATAGTAAAATATTTCATTACTTATTAAGAAAAGAACTACTTTTCTTCTTGGGAAATTTCCGGTTTTGCTTGTGCAAAGTTTTGCTAATGTCACAAACATTTGTTGTTGTTATATAAAATGTTTGTTTTTGTTTAATCCAATGTTAAATGCATTTTTTTTCTCCGCAGATGCTACCCCATCCATCCTTTGTGTACAGTGTAAAATTTCATGGACATCGAAACTGGCTGTTGGCGACAGGATGTAATGATCATGTTGTAAGATTCTGGGTCAGACAACATAAAGCTGACAGCTATGAGGTAAGAAAAAAGTGTAATTGTTCCTATGTGGACCAATATAGAAAAATAAAACATTATAGCTACAAGCACTCTCATTTGTTCTACCTTTGTGTTGGATGAAATCATAGTTAGTGTTGGTAGGATAGAGAGATGTCCTTCTTGTTGTCGTGTAAATAGCTATCTAGAGTCATTGGGTAGAACGGTGGCTGGAAGGTTCGATCTTCGGTGATGTGGGGATTTTTTTATCAGCCTCAACATCCAGAATGACTTCCAGGCCTTCTCAGCCTGCTGTAAAACGAGTGCCAGGGTCTATTCTGGGGTCAAACCGGTCAGAGCGAGATGTGGTCAACATCTCCTCCTCCTAATTCCGAGGTCACGTAATTGTGGAGTTCTACCCTCGGCAAACCCCTCGGGCACCTACAGGGCCTGTTGTGGTTAGTTTCTTTTTATATATATAGCCATCTAGAAGGCAAAATAAATTTACAAAAATGTTGGTTTTGTAAAATTGTTTATTTTTCTTTGACTAAACTTTATGAAAGTAATCTCGTTTTTAGTGTTTTACAACCTTTCTGATTTAATTTACAACAAACTCTGGTTGTTTAGATACATACTGGACATTCATGATCCCTATGGTCCATTCAATTGTTCATCCGATTTGTCAGTTAAAAATTGTTAGTTCCCGCAGTTCTTACCCCAGTTACTGTCCTCTCTGCCCAGATCTTTAATAATGTGAGAGATTTTTCTGGACTATCAACATTCATGGTAGAGGACAGTTAGTGAAGATTGAAATGACACGGTAACAAGCAGTTGCTTCCAGAACAAAGCATATTGAATTATTACAGTGGCACGAAGCCTACGTGAACCTTCACAGATATCACTAATGTTCGTATTATCTGACTCTGTAAGGTTCTCCACAAATATTTCCATCAAAGATATCATGCTGATATCAATGTAAGGATTCTCTAACTCCATCATTATTGTATTTCAGGCATCAACTTTATTACCTTTATTATCATTGAACTTCTTTTCTGTTCTTACAAGGAAGAGAGTTCTAGAGTAGTTTTTGGGTGGGTGGCAGTTCAGAGATACAAAGGTATGAAGTAAAAAAAACAAAAACAAAACAAAAAACAAAACCCTGTACTATAGATTATTTTGTACACAGATCTGATTTTTATTCAGTTCCAAAATGATCTACCCCTCTCAAGTGATGCCCCTGATACCAACACATGGTTGTGACCGGCACATGTACATCTTATACCTGAAGTCTTATATGTAAGATTTTGGAAGATATAATGGCTTGTCTGTTACCTGCTAACCCACTTTAATAAATTTATTGTCAAAAAACAGTACAAACTGAGTATGACCACGTGGAGGACAATAAACTAATTTACTCTCCGGAAGCAAGCAAGGGACCATCCCATCAATTCCGATCAAGGGCAATTCCTAAGGCAGAGGCGGATTCAAAAATTTCAGCAAAAGTTCCTAGATAAGATAAAAAGTTAGCTGCGAGTTATAATACATATATAATGTCAATATGTTTGTAATTTAACGCAAATATGTTTGTAAATTTACATGCACAAGTTATTATCGAAAATTGTAGGGGAGTGCCATAGCCCCACTAGCCCCCCCACTGTCAAGTCACCCTTAACTTAATTGGGATTAGGAATGTTGCTATTTAAATTTAAATTTTATTTTAATCCTTCTTTGTGTTTTCTCTTTAGCTCATCCAGGAGTTAGAAGGACACAAAGGGTTTGTCAATTCCCTTTGCTTTCTACAGCAAGATGCTCTTGTATCTGCGGACAGCAGTGGATTTCTTATTGTTTGGAAATGTGATAAAAATAGCTTCTCGAGAAAAAATATTATTCCTTGGGAAAGGCACAGGTAGAGCACTTACCATTTACAAATCAAATATTATGATTTTTATGTTTTGTATTTAGTGAAATAATTGAAAATTTGAGAACCATTGTGTAGAATTTTCTCATTTAATTTGTAAGTAAATGTATTAATGTAGAAATTATGTTAAATCACACCATGTATAACAAATTATAAATTCATTTCAATTTAATTTTATTGGATTTATTTTATAATTCAATCAGTTTAACAACTTTGTGAGTTACCTTAGTAAAACACAGCCATTGTCTGTCTTCAAATATTCTTTTCCATTTGTAGATTATCTTTGTCGACTGTCATAAAAATTCAATTTGTGGGAAAATTTAATTTCTGGACTGTGATTTTTATCAATATTAATGAAAAGTACAACAGTGGTAAAAAGAAAACAGAAATTTTATAAAACAAAAATGGCTTTCAATATTTGATGCACAAGGCATATCCTAGTGTCAATGAATCATTGTATGATCTACTAAAATTTGTAGTGTACTCAAATTTCTATTATTAAGAAATATTTATCACTACACATAATTATACATTTAGTGATCATCTATGTCAGTGTGTCTTTAAATCCAATTTATTAAATGACAAACACTTCACTTTGTGATGCAATTTTAGAATGTTTTTGTAATCACAAAATTAATGTGACCAAAGATGCAGGAATTCAGCTTAAGTCAAAATAAAAGAATGGTTGCTCATTCACTAAACATTTTTTCTATTTCTACTTGCAGACTGCCTTCTAGACTATGAGAATATTTATGATATTCTATTTTCATCTAGCACCAAAATCTCATGTAGAGTGCCGGAATGGTGAAAGACAGTTACGTTGTTTGGGAAATTTTTGTCCTTGATGTTTTAGAAAATTTGTGTGTTTTGGATGATTTTATTGGTTTCATACCTTTTCTATATATTAATTAATTTATGTATAATTCCAAGAAGTTAAGATGTGACTATCTTCTTATTTGTAAAGAAGAAGGAGTGTCTGAATATGTTCCTTACATTGAAAATTTGTTCTGTTTCAGAGATATCAAAGTGTGGGAACTGAAAGGAACAGTTATCAATAAAGTTGAGTTACATCCCGGAGGACAGAGGTTGCTGGTTCATACCCGAGATAGTGTATTGAGAATGCTGGACATCAAAACTGGAATTGTAATCCAGTGGTTCAGAGGAGCTATCAACAACAGGTTAATAATATTGAATTACGTAATGATATTCCTTACCAACTAAGAACACTGATCTTTGGTTGTATTGCACTTTCTTACCTGTTTGCAGCATTGATATTTTTGCTCAGTAAGATCTTTTGCTTAGAAGCTTAATTTACAAATACAATTTTCTTAACCCTCAAACATGTACAGGGGTGGAATCTACCCCACATCTATGTTTTATAATAAATTGTATTCTATTATTTGCGTTAAATTACAAACATATTGACATTATATATGTATTATAACTCGCAGCTAACTTTTTATCTTATCTACTTATGCAAAAAAAAATTGAATCCGCCTCTGCCTTTAGGGCCCTTGATCGGAATTGATGGAATATGTCCCTTGCTTGCTTCCGGAGAGTAAATTAGTTTATTGTCCTCCACATGGTCAGACGCAGTTTGTACTGTTTTTTGACAATAAATTTATTATTATTATTATTAAATTTATTATTATTATTCAATGCCTGGCTCTATCCCCAACTCACTACATTGACCTTTAATTGGTTCTTGCACATTTATTCTCATTATTTACTGTGTGGGGTGTGATACACTCCCCGGGTGAGTTCTCGCTACAAAACAATCCCAGTTGCCACAAGGCTCTGAGGTGCCACACCGAGAAGGGGGAGTCCCTTCATATTCATTCCCCTCTCACATCTCGGTCAGTCGCCAATAGGGTAGAGTTGCTGAGGAACAATGCTATTTGCATACCAGAAAAAGCGGTACTTCTATGACGTGGCTATGCCTTGAGAGCGTAAAGAATTTAATTTTCATAGCGGAAGTATCATTCAAACACTTTTTTCAGTTTTCATTTTATTGTGTTTAGTATTCTTATTACTTAAGTGTTTCGAACTTGCTTGCTTGTTTTTTTGGAGCTGGTAACCGTGAATTTTTTGATAAAATTTACTAAAGAGCAGGAGATAATAAGAAACTTGTTTGATAAAGTGATGGAAAGTTATGAATATTCTCTCTCAAGTGGTCAAAGCCCCGGTGTTCAAAGGGTACAAAATTAAATGAATAAAATATGAAGAGAACTTTCACGTTATGACATTTCTGCATGGATGGAACAAATCTTTAGCATTTTGAAGCATTGTTTTTTCTCACTTTGATTTTTAAAAAAAGTACATGGTACATATTGTGTGTTTATTACTTAAAAATGTTCAATATAAAAACATTATTTTTACTAAATTAATTATTTGTTTCTGTCTCCCTGTAGAAAAAACGTTTTCTACAATTCTGAAAGAAACAGAGAGTTAAAATGTATTGTATCTTTTCTTCATATGTAGCATACAGTTTCATAAAAAAGTGCTGTAAATAGATTTACTTTTTCAATTAAAATGATGATTTCCTACATGTAAGCAATAATGAAACAGCATTAACATGATGTTTCCCTTTGGAATAAAAAATTATAATGTGAAAATTCCCTCATTTACTTTGGGGTGGAATTCCCCCTGCATGTGTTTTAAGTTCCAGTTTTTGATCTCTGTGCTTGAGGGTTAATGTGGAAGCAACTTTTGTGTTTACAGCCTTTGAACCGGAGACCCTGGGAATTTCTCTAAAATGGTTACATAAATCAATAACATTAAGTTTGATGCTCAAACCAGAATTATTTGTTCAGCATTAACTTTTACTGTCTTATTAGTTTGTACTGAAGTAAACTTTATTATAACTAATAAGGAATCTTAATAGTGATTAATAATCCCTTAATACCTAACAGAAACATCTTCCAATTGTTGTGTGATGTTTCTTATGATAGTTTCGATAAAGAGGGACAAGCTAAAGTTACTATGTGGATCGTATATCTTGGGGAGAAGTGACATTTGTGAGTGTCATAACCTGGAAAGAGTAGAATGCTAGTAATATTTATATTTTGTTTTGTTTCTTATACCGATTCCTTCTTCCTTTGTTGTTCATAGAGTGCAGTCTTTGAGCTGTATATCTCCTTGTGGGAGTTGGGTTTTCGCAGCCAGTGAAGATGGATCAGTGTATGTGTGGAATGCAGATACGGGTGAATTGAATGCGATATACTCCGGACTTGGCTTTCAGTTAATGATCAACTGCTGCGATTACCATCCTTACGAGAACATGATTGCATTTTCTTCACATGGTTTTCAATCGAGAGTTTTGGTGTGCTTGTATAATAAATTGTCGACTCAATCAGATGTTGGTTTACAGTTGTTGAAGAGAAAAGCAAGAAAAGATTTAATTAAACACAATAAAGGAAAAAAGTCAATTCCATTTGAAGCAACGACTGATGCAGATGCATCTGACCGTTCTCCAGCCGGCGGAAAAAGTGATGTCCTTGACAGCAACAAGTCAGCAGAAACAATACTGGGAGAGTCCAAAGCAAATTTAGATTTCAACCATTTGATACAAAAGATGGACACAGTGCTCTCTTTGACATCCCATTAAGTTATTTTCAAAGAGAAATCTCTAGAATACATGTGTCATTAAGAAACTACAATGCATGTTACTATAAAAAAAATATACTGTTCGTCTGTTAAAAATCGTAAGTCTTTAATTATTTATTGAATTTCATGTTACTCTACATGCAGACAAATGCAGCCTATATTGTTATTTTAAATGTACTGTTAAAAAGAAATTACCTTTGAAACCTTTTTTGTTTTTAAGCCTATTGTATTTGAGTGTCCTTTCTTAATAAGTTACAAAAATATAATCTTCTTTAAAAGGCTTAATAGATGGTACTTACAGAATAAATGAATCTAGATATTTCTAGCGATGAAACCACAGCAAATCTCAGACACAACAAAATATTTTGAATCTTCACACAACTTGTAATGAAGCCATATCAATGTTTAAATGTTAATTGTGAATACTTATTACCATAATAATTTGTTTAAGAAGTATACAACTAAAGTTGTGAAATTTAACACAAGTCGTATTTCTGACTGACTAATGGTTAATACTGCATTTTCTAAGATTAATGAGCGTATTATTCTGATGTAATTTCCATTGAAATACAGGTGCAATAAGGGGTAAATATGAAAATTCATCCTTAATGCCTCTGTTTGAAAATGCGATGGCCAAAAGTGAGTGAATTTTATTTTAGATATGTGTTTACTTGTCTGTTTCCAGTGATTAAAAAAATATTAATAGTACTGTTATTTAACAAATTAGTTGTGTTCCAAGTTATTATTTGGAAAACTCCCGAATGTTGCCTGTATGACAATCCGCCCCCTCTCAAACACAAGGCGGAGAAAAATCCATTTCGTAATGAGGATACAGAGATAATGTATATGCTCAATTTAATAAAACTAATAAACTATTATGAATTATAAGAACCAAAAGGCATGCATTATAGTAATTTTGTATTTTAATGAATTAGTAATAAGTGCACTTTAACAATGAGGCGATAAAGTATGAAAATAATCAACATTATTTAATACGAACCAGAATTTTAAAAAATCCTACTTAACGAAAAATTTAAACTCTTGTCGTAAGCATCTTCAATCTATAAAATTAGTGGCATATTGTCAGTTGATTCAAGGGATGATCCATGATCACTTCTCGTCGGGACGCGGAGGAGCTCACATCGTGACTCCCCGCTCTTAAAAGCATTTCTTGATAGACGCTTCACGCAGACGCCAACCTTCTATAGTTGGCAACCCTCCTCACCTCTACTGTTTCAGATCAATCATTTCTTAGCCATAGGCCCAAAAAGCGACCCCTTAGTGAGAGCGAAGCACGCCACGCTCTTCTCCTCAACCTCCCACTCCTCAGGGAACTTACATCTAGTAAGTACGTGTTTAGCAAAACGGAGCCCCGAGCTGAGTCTGGCATTACTTCCACTTATTTGTGCTGGGCTCCTTCCTTTCTCTTTCCTGACCTTCCTTCGTCAACTCTTGTTCTTTTCGATCCCGACGCTAGTAGGTTGCGAGGGCGGTTTCGGTATCTTTCATTTTCCTCATTCTTCTAATTTTCTGTCCTACCCCTCATTTTTTGTCCCCCCTTGTAATTCAGGAGGGTTTTTAGTGGGTATGGTTGAGTTCCACACGCGGGGAGAGTCATGTTGGCTCTCCCTAGTGCGTAACTGCATTTTCCCTACCTGTACAAGATTTTAGGCCTCCAATGTTTCAGAGATGATGAGGAAGGGCCCCTTGACCTCCACACCGTCGAGGTAAACAAGGCCGTGTCCCCCAAATTCTCCGTCTGCAATACCTGTTGCATCTGAGGTGGCTCGTGGCAGCGACCGTGTTCCTCTGAATTGCCAGTAACGGAGCTACACCCGCAACCATTGTGTTCGTCCTGGTGCGCCGAACCCCTCTCAATCGATGCTTGCGAACGCGAGCACAATGCCGTCCGCTGCACGAATTGCGCTATGGGCGCTCGTTGAGCTTAAGGCTCAGCGGAAGGCGCAAGTCGATAATGCGCGAGTCGGCTGCCCTGTGGCGCAGGGCGGGAACCTTTGCGCGTCTCGCAGTTTCGTCTCCCCCGCACTCGCACCCTTTCCCAACCGTCGGTTCTGTCTGGGGCGACCTCGACGGCGGCCGTTCCGCCTCCAGGACTGAGGTTTGTCATGGATTACATTTCCAAGTTTGACATTGTGAAACTTTCACGCGTTATGAGGGAAATTGTGTACATTCTGAAGACCCGGATGGACACCCTCACCCAAACCCTGCAGATCCTCCCCCTTGTTGCCACCCTTTTTGATTAATCACCTTCAGTGATTCTTCATATTTAATATCTAAAGGTCGAATCCTATCCATAACCGCACGGAATGCCTAGTGCAAGGTCGCCCAAAATACGGCTTCTATAAGGCAATTCAATTTCAATACTCCACATCCAAGAAAGCCACCTAAATCCAGAAAATCTTATCTCTATCCCCGGGTACCACATATACCGCGACGATCGCGCCACCAAAGGATCGCGGTACGTCATCCCCCCCCCCCCCCACAGGCGGAACTCTCATCGTATTTTTTACTTAGGCGCCGCAGTAATTATCTCAGGCGACGACTTTAACGCAAAGAATCGAAACTGGGGCTGTCGCGTGACAAACGACGGCGGAGAATCGCTTCTCAGCTTTTTCAACTCCACCCCCACCGTCGCCCTCGCACCACCCACCGGCGTGCTCCACCCCTCTTCTCTCACCCCGTCCGCTCCCCGTCCTCTTCGCAACTCCCATTTAACTCATCTCCAATACGAATTGGAAACAACTTGACTCCCAGCTCTCCCGCAAAATCGACCTGTCGCTCCCTTTGAGTACAAAGGATGACGTCGACAATCAATCTCTTAACCAACCACGTCACCACCGCTTACACCTTCCCCCTCCCCCTCCAC
>NNCF01126096.1:654048-679535 GCA_002313205.1 Laupala kohalensis | reverse complement strand
GATCCCACATTTCTTCTCTCCAAATACAGTCGTAGGCGGACGTAAAATCGAGAAATAGATGGTGTGTAGTAATATTTCTTTCCCAACATTTGTCCAATGTCTGTCTCATAATACATATCTGGTCTATTGTTGATCTATCCGACCGAAATCCACACTGATACTCTCCAATCAGCTCATCTACATATGGTTTGAGTCTATAACACACTATTTTAGACAACACTTTGTAGCCTGTGCAGAGTAAGGTGATGGCTCTATAATTGTCACACAACGTTTCATCCCCTTTTTTGTGTATTGGATTAATAATTCCACATTTCCATTCCCTGGGTATTACTTCCATTTCCCAAACTTTCGTAATCAGTTGGTGCATAATTTTCATCATCGCATCCCCACCACATTTATATAATTCACTCTGAATTCCATCGCATCCTGGCGCTTTACCACTATTCAAGCTTGCTACAGCTTTTTTAATTTCTTGTACCGATGGTGGAGCTACGTCTGGTTCCGCTGTTTGGTATTCCCCATGTTTCTCATATCCCCTCATACTTGCATCCTCTTTGTACTGAAAATGATTCGCGTAGTACTCTGCCCATCTACTCGAAATTTTGTTTCCCTCCGTTAGAATTGTTCCATTATGCGCTCTAATGATTACTGCTCTAGGTTTGAATCCATTCTTGATGTATTTGACTTCCCTGTACCATTCTCTAGCTTCTCCGCAATTGTACTTTTCCTTAATATTTTCCATCTTACTATCCCACATTTGTCTCTTTTTCTTCCTATACAGCTTGTTACACTCCTTTCTTTTTCCTTTATATGTTTGTTCGTTTTGTCTTGTCGGTCTTCTCCTGTACTTTTCACACGCCATATTCCTTTCATGGAGAGCCTTTCCACATTCTTCATCAAACCACTCATTTCTTTTCGGTCTTCCCTCCTTCCCTAGCACCTTCCCCGATATCTCTACTATGCTTCCTCTTACATTTTTCCACACCTTTTCTACATTTGAATCATTCTCATTGATTTTCAGGAGTGCATTTTCTAGCTCTTTACAATATTTCTCCTTGTATTCCTTATTTTCTAATTTTTTAACATCCCATTTCCCCATTTCACTTTTCTTTATTTTTGGTGTCTTACTAACTTTCAAATTAACTTTGGCCCTTACTAGAAAATGGTCCGTTTCTATCTTTGCTCCCCTCATACTTCTTACATCATTTATATTCTTACAGTGCCTCCTGTCTACCACTACATGATCTATCTGATTCAAATATCGGCCGTCAGGTGATCTCCAAGTACCCTTGTGACATCTTTTGTGTGGATACCATGTATCTGAGACCGCAAGGTTTTTACCATTGGCTAGATCCACTAACCTTCTTCCGTTATTGTTAGTATTTTCGTGTATGGTATACGGTCCACATGCTGGTAGCACATAACTTTCCTTGCCCACCTGGGCATTGAAATCCCCCAATATGACTCTCATGTCATATGATGGTATAGTGTCGATGACTCTCTCTAATTCAGCGTAGAAAATCTCCTTTACATCATCCTCCTTCTCCTCTGTAGGAGCATGTACAGATACAAATGTAACATTATAAAATTTCATCCTAAGTCTAATGAGACAAATTCTTTCATTTATTAACCTATAATCTATCAAACTGTGTTGTACCCTACCACTTAAATAGAACCCTGTGCCAAATTCATGTTTTCCTTCTTCTTCTTCTCACCAAATTTACTCGTTCGATTAATTTCCGTAGTCACATCGACTGTTGTGGTTTTAATCCTTTTTGTCCCACAACGCTACTCTTCAGTGGACGCAACTTTTATCAATTGCTTCTGTCAATCCATCGCAGAACAATGTAATACAATCTCGAAAGTTGCATTAACAATGGCGATCCTAGCTTCGATAAGAGCGAAGAAGACGAACCAGAGGGTTTTCGTTGCTTCCATCGTTGGTCGCAGTGACGACATAAACGCCCTCATTTGTCATCATCACGTGAAGGTTAGCGTTACTCTTCTCTTTCCTCTTATCTTCCGCTGATCGCCGCTCCAACACAATCGTTCCTTTGGTCGTGTTTGTTTCCTACTAAGTAACCTAAAAATGAATAAAAAATAAAAAGATTTCAAATTGCGAAATGTTGCCATGTACTTACCACCACAATATATTGAATCAATGCCAACACAATAAAGACGGAAATAGAAAAAATTGAAGGCTTTATAGTGTCACATAAGAATGCCAATATTAGAGGCACACCAAAGTCAATGTCATCTGAAAAAGATATGAATTGTAAATTAAAGAAAAAGTATTACGTTTAAATAAAAGGTACGATTCGACTCTCAAAATTATCGTCGTAAAGGCAATTGCCTTTGAATTCAATTTTTCATTTGTTTAAATTCGATGAATACAAAATTAGAGAAAGTGGCGGAACTTGATGATAAAATATTTGATAAATAAAGTTTAAATACCTCTGCGTCATTTATACCTTTAAGTAAATCTCAACTCCGAAAATTATCTGGTTAAATGTAATGAAATTTATATGATACAACTATATTACCAATGTTAATAATATTTCTGAACGACACTGTTGACTCATTTATGCTCTTGGCATAAGTGATCATCCAATAAAAATTCCAGTAAATAATCCTATAGATTTTTTATGAGATAACATAAAATAACCTAACCTAACCAAGAAAGACGTTCTTTTAAATTTTTATAAACTGAAGGCTAAAAATTATTATTTGTAAAAGAATGTATTCTTAGACATTTTACCGTGTCCAGTAATAACATGTGTATCCTCTATTTCATGTATATCCATTTGTTTTAAGAAAATAGAGACGTAAAAAAAAGACACAAATATACAGAAAACCATTTTTACGACACATAATAACGCTGCGTTCAAGTCTGGCCGTGCTTTTCCTCGCAGGAAGGTTCCAAAGAATATCATGTATCCCGTTCCAGAAATCAGCGACCCGGTGGCAGTGAATGCAGCGTGGGTCCACGCCTGCGACAAGAAAAAGTGAATGTAATTACCATCCGGTGAGGGCGTCGCCCGGGACTCTCACCCCTTCCATCACTCCTTCATTCTTCCCCCAATCTATAGGTTTAAATAGCAAATATGTCTTAAGTGGCAAAATCGTCCTAGTTTGAAAGAATATTGAAGTTTTCATGTATTATTAGACTACCTTTTCCACCTTATGTACATATTAGAATGATAATGTGTTTAAAAGAAAAATGAGAGATACCGAGGTATTACAAAGGTTAGAAACTAAGATTTGTGTCAATGTATTGTCACAAGTTATCATGAAATCAACGGTATGTTCATATCTTTCAAAGTCAAATTAATCGGAGAAATAATCTCAACGTCAGTTTAATAATAGCAAAGAATCGGAGTAGCCAACATATTAATCTGAGTAATAATAAATTTATTGTCAAAAAAGCAGTACAAACTGCATATGACCACGTGGAGGACTATAAACTAATTTGCTCTCCGGAAGCAAGCAAGGGACCATCTCATCAATTCCGATCTAAGGCAGAGGCGGATTGAAAAATTTCAACAAAAATTCCTAGATAAGATAAAAAAGTTAGCTGCAAGTTATAATACTAATATGCTTGTAATTTAACACAAAATATGTATTTTACATGTACACATTATTATCGAACTATAGATAGTAAAAGTCTGTAATCAAATACAGCGACATTCTGAAATATCGATATTAGATCAGCAAAACGATTATTCAAAATATTTTTACAGAATATTACTTAGGTCTCATCTCTCTTTTTCTGTAGTTTATTTGTACTTTTAGTGTTACAACCCATCGTAGATTTCGTAAAATACCTTAATTTAATTAGCCAATTTTGAAATGTATTAAATAAGGCGCTGATTTTATTTGCATCATAAATTGAAATATAATACTTACGTCTGTATTTGAAACTTACTTGAATTTCAATGAAAACTCGAGGTACCATCGTCGACTGATCTTCGATCGCGTCTCCCATGTCGAACATCACGTAGACGAACACGTGTCCGGCCAACGCCAAGCCCACAATCAGAACGAGGCCGATCGCTACGAACTGGAAATGACAAAATAAATTGATACCGTTCTGGAATTGTTGAATCTATCACGGATCCTAAAAGAATCGCATACCGTTGTCAACTTGGTAAATTTCAGCGCTTGTACTGAGCTGACAGCGATCCAAAACAGCACCACAATCGCCAATCGTTCCAATTTATCTGACAGCGATGGATCGGTCTCGTGACTGACGATGATGAAGTTCTGTTATTACAATCATTATAACGGAAACAACACACATTCAAAATCTCAATTACACACTGGTGACGATCGGTCGGAATTTTGACATTAGTATTAAAATCTCCACAGCACGTGTGAAGTAAGAGGACTTTATCTAATGTATGGCCCTAACACAGTCCGCCTGAGGGATAAGATACACATAACTCTATCAAAGATTTCGTGGTGCGTGTCATGACTTTAAATATTCAAAAGCTGCTGCTACTGATTTGTGTTAACAATGAAATCAGATTATTTACTTAAACATAATTTTGATTATTATTCAGCCTTCCATTTTTGGCATTGATAACACAGCCCCACAAAAAAATCTGTACCAGAGACCCCGGTTTATGAATTCGATGTATTTTTTTGATGCTGATAACGATGCCGATGTCCCCAGAAATATCCATCGTGTCAACTTTTGGTTATCGCCGAATTACCTCTGCAGGTTTTAATGAAAAAATTGTAATTTTACGTGTAACGCGTCCTAGATGATAAAGTGACAGAATGTAACGTCGGCGCCAAGACATTCCATCAATTTGTGAAATATTAATATTTCTTTGCATTTTCCAAGCCGGATGCTGTTAAGAATCTTACAATAAGTGGCCGGTCGGCGCTAAGACGGAAGTGCGACGAACTTGGGACCCACCCTAAGCCTCTTCAGTTTGAACGAAAACCTTTCACTTTTAAGGAAGGTACAAGTGTATTCGAAGAATGCGGCCTGCGACGTTGACCCACTGGAATTTCGGTGTACCTCAGAAAAGCAGAATTTTAAGACGGACGTGAGTGAAGAACAATGAGATACCTTGCAAAAGGGTGATTGCGAAGGGCCTAGGTGACGCACATGGCGGTTCGTCCTCTACGGCGCAGTCTCTGCGTTCCTAGAAGCCAAAGGGGTGACCCAAAAGGAGTACTTGCACGGTGGTGGCGAAGGCGTGGTTATTTGCTGATCACGTGGCGTCTTGTACTGTATATATTGTGAGGAGTGAAGATTTTCAGAGACTCTTACTTGGGAGGAGAGTTCGCCTGCACTGAGATGTGACGGGGCTAGACTAGGTCTTGGAGACCAGATGTTCGTTAGGCTGCTGCGCTAGTCTTAATGAAGTCATTACTAGTTGCGAGGGTCGTAACATGTATCAGTTAGTTGTCGGGGAAAACAACTTATAATTTGGAAGGTTCAGATAACCTGAGGGTTTTTTTACAATTTAGTTGAAGACAACTAAATTTATTCAAATGTAATTAAAGCTTTCCGGTAGCATTACTTGTGTAATAACAGATTATTAGATGTATTAATGATTTTGGGAGTTTGTCCTTGTTGTAAATTCAAATGTCTAGTTAATTTGTATTAAATCATTATTTATTGTTATTACACGTGTGTTTGACTGCCTGGGAAACTGGGCTGGTGGCAGCGACAAAAACTACCATAGAGATTGTGGTATTTATGTGGATCCCGCTTCTACCAAAAAAATACTAACATCGCATCAGGGCTTGAGGTGTGATGTTACACAGACCAATAAAAAAAATAATTTTCGAAGAAAATAACCCATGAATATTCAGATCCTACAGGAGTGAGAAAGCAAAATCTGGTGGAAAATAAATTCTGCCTGCCCCGCGTTCATTGAAAACATATCTTTTAATAAGCGAAATTTATGCTAAATTTATCAAAAAATGAGCGTTTAGGTTCTTCCGCCTCTGTAAGATACTTTACTTGGCGTATTCTGTTCTATCATCTTAAGTAATTCAACGAAAGCTTAAAATTGACACGATGGATCTTTCTAGGGACATCGGTATTGTTCTCAGCATCAAGAAATACGTCGAATCCATATACCCGGGTCTCTGGTACAGATAATATTTTTCTGGGACTGTAATGATCCTAATTTCGCAGCCAATATGATTTCTTGCAGCTCTCGTGTCCTCTAGATGAAACATACTTGACGAAGTAATGATAGGCAGAAACCTTCGTCTCACTCGGTTCCACTCGCCATTCACTTATGGAAGCGTCGCGTAAATTGGCCGGCTCTGCAATAAAATAAGATAAGAAAAAGTCTGAAAACTGCAAACATCTTGTAAATGATAGAGAAAAAAAATTTCAAAATTTACCAGTTAAGTTGTGCCTTAAAGATGTGTTCCAGTCTCCTCTATAACTCGAACTACGTGAAAAAGAACTCGACATGGATTTTTGTTTTTGTATACAATGCTCCAAATCAATCGTCTGATAATTGCACTCGCACCACGGAAGGGTATGGCGGAGTGAAATAATGACGTATTCTATGGCGACAATGCCCAGCTGCGATTCGTACGTCATGTACAACAAGGCCATTAGAAGCATCGAATAGCCCATTCCTTTGGAAAAGTGAACATATTCTTTCATTTAATACGCTTTTAATCTTGAAAATCAGTACCCTCACAATAATAGTATTAATAATAAATATATTTCTAGCTTTACAAAAAGCAGCCATCCTTAACACCCGTAGGATAGTCAGAAGATTTTTAAATTGTGACATTGTTTGAGGTGAGGATGCTTGGTGTAGCCCCCGCGCCTTACGTAAATCCAACTACAAGTTGTGAATAAAAAGTTCATGAAAATAATAAATAATAATAATAATAATAATAATAATGTTGGAGGCTATTCCGTCACTAGCTGGAACAGAATATCTCAAGAGACATAACGATGTTGTCAAGATCATCCATCAGACAATCGCTTTCTCAAATGGGTTTATATAAGAGGAGTGCCCGTATTACATGTACCAACCCACTCAAGTACTTGAGAACGAACACGCTAAAATATACTGGCATCGGTCAATTAGAACGGATTTGACAATTTTAGCTAACTGACCAGACATCATGTATAAGGACAAGCAAAGGAGGTGTGCGTTCTTAATTGATGTGGCCATCGCGCTTAACCAAAACCTAAGGAAAACGGTATCCCTTCTTGTCCAGCCTGGAGCTGAGAATTAATAAATAGAGAAAATAATAATAATTACTCTCATACATACCGGAGATAACAGGTGACATTTCCCAACAGCGGATCATGGCTCTCTTCCCATACTGCCCCAGCAGAAATTGAGTGAAGCATATGGGAAACGCAATCAACACTTGGAATATGAGCCACATGATAATGAACGTAGCTGCAAAGTACATCTATTAATGTATTTATTGCAATATTTGAGAATGAGAAATGTAGCGTGCTACTGAAGTTTATCTACATATGCTTAAAGTCACGATACGTTTGCCTAAAATTATTCAATATGGTTACCTTAAACAAATTCCCAACCTCTACGAAACAAATTCTTGAAACACTCGCGAAAATTTCAAGGAAAGCATGGTAGGAAAATTCCAGGAAAAGCGTGGTCTCAAACAATTTAAGTAATATCCAACTAAATATTAATAATAGTCACAAAAGCGACTATTTGCTGTAAAGAAATACAAGTTAATAACAACAAACAAAGACACAAAGCATACGTTCCACACGCTCGAAGCCGAAAGAACAGAACAGCGCCACTAGAGCAAATGCATTGAATTGATGACCAATATTGGCGATGGATTTAAGTTTGGAGAAATTATAATATCCTGCCAACATAATGCTAGGTACATTTTTCATTACTCTTATGGACGATGGCGAAGTAAAAGCGTTGGCTACATTGAGTACAAGTTCTATACCAACATCAAGCCAGTCAGACTGACTGCGATTAATACAAAATAAACTATTGAACACAGAGCATTTCCGTTCATGTTGTATTTCTCGAAGCAAAGTATGACTTTTACTATAGGTCGATAGGAGGTAGGAGGTGGGTGGTAGAGCTATTGTTAGTAGGTGAGCCGGTTAGCTGTGTTTACCAACAACTTGGCCCACGTGGAGTTGTTAGCGGGAGTACGTAGTAATACACTCTAAATAAAAACGACTGGAGGAGTTTTCGTTGCACGACATTTGGATTAAGTCATGTTCTACGTGATTTCTTTAATGTGTTTCAATACGTTAAGCGCCTCCTCCGGTGGCTTAGGTGGTGGCGTGCTTGCTCTTCGCCAAAGTCACTCCGGGTTCAATTCCCGGTGGGGCCAGAAACATTTTTCGAGCTATTCACATTAATGTCCCAATTCATAAAACTGTGACTACTGAAAAGCGAACCCTGCTCCTATCCACCAACTACTGCTCCTTGTATCACTCACTAACCCTTACTCTACACTGCCCCACAAAGTTAGCTGAGCAGTAAACTCATCGCTCCTTAACGTCTATATTTTAAAATGTATTAGAATGAAATTTTGACTGAGGAAGTTGCCATGTTTTATCGAGATACTCCCTTATTGGGAGCTGCCTGTCCCACCCGCATTGCGCTAGGGAACCTTAAAGTGAACAGAAATGCAATTTTCGAGAGAATCGAGCAAAAATATCACAAATAAAAATATCAGGGAGAATAGTCTCACGTATACAGACTCAATAAAATGCACTCCAGTGGCTGAGATTAAAAAATCACCCTCCCCGCCCTCTATTCCCCTCTACTCCCTCTGAAAAGTGTGTATTTCAGATGTTCCAAAAGTACACCCACAGATCTAGAAAAGTCTCATGTCATTTTCCATTTGCTGCTCTGAGTGCGCACTGGTGCAACTCGAGTGCAAAACTTTTGTTCCATTTGACAGAGAAGTTGCACTTGCGCCGTGATGTGGTTGTTCCATTTGTCTATCGAGGCGCACTCTGCACGCACTGAGGGCGACTAGACTTGCTCTAACAATTTTCTCAGTGGAGGGACTGCACTGGGCATTGTTGAGGTTAGGTTAGTCTGTGGGTAACGCATCCAGGATGAATACTATGGGTTTATTGCAAATATTGTCTTTGTCTAAAGCTACTCAAACGAAGAGCAAAAGTTGTACGTCAAATTAGTCCTTCCCAAAAGAGAAAGAATGATTAAAATGATAGATTTCGTTTCATTAATCTGATTATAAAATGAAGAACATATCTGATTAATGTGTATACATTATATACACATTAATACAAATAGGGTATTTGTTGATATATTAGTAATTGTTCGTAGTGTCTTGTTAATTATTGCTTTTCGTCCGGCTAACAATGACCTTGCCCATCCTGCGTGCAGCAAAGATGTTCTACGTACTTGCTGCAATCTCCCGGTGGAGTGGGGGAACGCGCAATGTGGAGCTATGACGTAATAGTCCGGTGCAGGTGCATGCAAAGAGCAGTAAATGGAAAACGCTATATTATTATCCGGCAGAACCACTTTTCAAGAAATTTCTAATATTTCTCGATCCCTGCGGAGTTCTAGCTCTTCATACGTTCGTGTATTACGGGTTGCAGTATTGCCCTTCAGGGAATGATTACAATGATGAAGTAACACTTTCAAAACTAGTAATTAAAAGTGAATTATAATAATTATAATAATAATAAAGAAGTAACAAAAATTAACAGTTTCGAAACGTGCGTCTTATGTTGTACATTAAACTGCGTCAAATGCCAAAAAAAATTTAGACTCTAGTTTAAACGAATGTATTTTCTCAAAAATAGTTTTTAGGATAAAACGTAGATGGTGCTGAAGTTCACACGAGCGAAGAGACACTTTAAGCGGCTTTAGAAACAAATGAGATCTTTGATTTTCTGATAATTCAACAATTGATAACGTCAATATGATGACATTAATAAATAATTATTTTTTAATAAAAAACAAAGTCAAAATTAGTCAAATTTTCCCAGTGGACAATATGAATGCAACGCTTTTTTCGAAATTTCCAATTTATATACCTGATCGAGTTTGCTTTGCCTTGATGAATGTGTCAGGAAAACGCCGCTTGTATACATACGACAGGGGACCCAAAAGTAACGGGTATTTCTTTATAATATGCATGTACTATATATTTTTTTCGAATACAACTATAACCGCCACTAGCACTAATTCCCTAGACCAACCGTTCATTCCAGTGTTGGAAGCACCTTTAAGATTCGTTCTCATCGTTCTCCTAGCGCCGTCTTGCAATGGCGTGACATATGCAAAACGCTTTTCTTTTCAAGTTCCTTTTCATCCTAAAGAGCAGGAAGAAGTGCTAGGGACCTAAATCTAGCATCCCCCTTTTTTAAACCAAGAAAACAATTCAATTCATATACTCGAGTTGTATTAAGTATACATTCTTTGTACGCTGTTTGGATCACCACAATAGTTTCCTCTGCCTTCTTGTCTAGTAAAATACAAAACTTCACAGCCCCATGTTGTTCGGGAGAATCAGCAACTTTTCCTTGTCGCGTACAAAGAACAGTCGTTGTTGTAGGGTGACGCCGCTTGGCAGACTGATTCAGGAGGGGCTCTACAACAGCTCCCTGGTGGCGCAACCTGGTGATACAAGTACCCGATGAGCAGCGTTACGATTCCCGTTAATTTCGGGCCCCCTCGTACAGCGTGTCCCAAAACTCCACGTAAAGAATTGAAGGAATTATAGAGCAAATTAATAGAATCAAGAAATACATATCAACACATGTGTCCGGAAGTGCTACCAGGAGAAGATATAATATTACAGAGACAACACAGGACATTTCTTCGTGTCACTTCATCTTCTGCGGCAGACATTTCCGAACATGTGTTCCTGCTCGCTGGTTATTCCTATTCATGTGTGTTATTATCCTTCCAATTTGTTACTTGGACGTCTGGAATACTATGTATATATAGAAGAAACCATGCGTTAAGTTATTGCTTTATTCACATGTATTCACACACACAAATTCACTCACCACTTTCGCGGATGTGATATGACGAGAATCTTACAGGCGAGACGAATACTACAAACGGATTATATGAAATAAAACATTTTATATTTATATCTATAGCTAAATGAAATACAAATATTCCATAGTATTATTGGCAAATGGAATTCCAATTTCTGTAATATTGAACGACTATATTAAATACATATGAACTGAACAAGTCATCCACATACATACCTTTGAGTCGTACTGCATGAGACGTATATTGAAGTACTTCGGAGGGTTTCAGCTGAATGACTAGCAAAGCGCACATTATTTTCCAGGAAAACAACATTATTCCACCACTGATAACCTGTAGGTTTGATTAAAATATATTTTCAAAAGAAGTATAATACATTGTTGATAAAGTCATAAACACAATAACAAATAATTGAATCATTGGATTAAGCAATGGCGAATCCTCAATTACCTTTTGCGTTATTGATTTTAAAAAATCCTTCTAATCTTAATATTCATCCACGCACTTAAAATGGATAGAATCAATAAAACAAACTCCAAGAGATTTATGTTCTCACAAAATAAGTTGAATTATTAAAATAGTTGTATAAGTTTCAATAAAAATTCAGTAAACTGTAATTTGAGTTCAAGTTTTTTTTTTATTTTGTAAGATTATACCCTTGAGGCAAATTCTTACTTTTTGTGTCAAAGCGCTCCGGAAGCGAAACTTTGGATTGAAGAAATTGTGGTGAAACGCTAACCTTCGTCATAATGTAGTGTCGATAAAACTGCTCGTTTGCGTTCTAAGACCACGATGATATTCCTGAAAATTGTTTAAAAGTATGTCCCTTGGTGCTGCCATCATCGTTCTTGCAGTTCATATGAACTCTCGTACATAGATTTCCATCGGTTATAATAGGACGACTCATTAGTTTGTAAGTGTTTGTCGCTTAAAATTTGGTGAATTCCGTAGTGTATAGGTTAGGTTAGGTCCATGGACTGAGTTATTTATTATGGTTTTCTAAGTGTTTTTAGTTTTAACTAATTTACAGCAACCAGTTACCTGTTAGTTAAATATGATACCAAATAAATTATTCTGGCAATTAATCCAGTATTCTATATTTGGAAGCGCCAAGTGCACACTAGATATTTTTATCTCAGAAAAAAGTACTCGGTCACACTCTCCCACTGTGGGTGCGGAAGAAAAATGATGCATGATTAACGCAATTTACTATTCTGTGGAAATATTATACTTCACCTAGCTCATAATGGAGAGTAATTCTAAATTCGTAAAATTTTTGGGAATTATGAGCGAGTGATATAATTTTTTTCAGCTGAGCACGATAATTTTATAAATTTAAAATCATTTCCGAACATAGAATAACTACAAAAAACTTACCTATTTTGATGGAATATCGCAATTGAATGTTCCTGAGGTGCTGCAATTTATTATGATCGGTGGACCCTAGTGAGTGGAGTCAGAAACAGACTCGGCGACCGCTTGCGTGCTCCTATCACTGTTTCATCACCTGTAGGTTAAAACTGCATAGGTGTGATTGCACATCGGAGATACATGCACGAAACATATCCCTCTTTCTTTTTAAGTGTACACTTAATTTACTGATGCTTTGTTCCCTGTAATATTGTTACTTTCAGACAGTAACGGCAAGGAATGAGTCGTACAGTGATTACAGTGATTGTTTATATTTTCAATCTCTGTAAAACGTAATTTCATGTTCATTTTAAAACGGATGTTTTTTGCAGTAAAGAGTGTACATACCTTAGTAACCAAGGCAACATGTAGTTGAAAAGTAAATAAACATATTTCGTCGCAAAAGAGAATCTAGCCTGATTACAAATGATTGTATCGCTTAGTTTTCATTTTGTGTTTATAACTTGTAGTGATAAATTTGATAGAAAAGAGTTTCCGTTGGTGGAATGCGTGGTAATGGCGCTAGCGATTACTGTTTGGTCGCAGGTTCCAATCTCGCGTGGAGAATGAATAATTTAGATTTAACGTCAAAAGGGCAGTTGGCATTCGTATGGCCACGTGTAAGACAATAATGTGGGCACTTCACTTGGCGTTGCGTATTTGTGTATTTGCCAGCACGGCCAAGTGTAGATGAGCTATTTGTCTGTATTCGATGTATTTGCTTAACTGTGGCAAATACGCCAACACCCGTATTCGTCGTCTTGTCGGTTTTTAGTCGCACATCAAAGGACTCAAATAAGGCAAATATTTGCGTGAACCTTCGTCCACATTTGGTTTGCGTGTTTCGCTCAGAAGAGCGCGCATGATCGAGATTTGTTGATATTCTGCTTCTTTAACCTGTATTTTGAGATATACTCGTATTATGCTACAAGTTGTTTAATATGGACTGGACCATTTATATGGGGAAAACATACGAGGCATTATTTGGTTGTTTGCGTGTTCGGACCATTTTTTTCCCAATTTCAATGTGTCTGTGTGTGTGTGTGTGTGTGTGTAGACTCCATACCCAAGAAGAACTTGTTTAACAGGAGTCGTCGTGTCTTATCCTTCGTGTTCTTCTGCTTGTTCGTGTACTTCATGTAATTAGCTGTGTGGCTTGTATTGAGTGGTGATTTTAGTTGTGTGTGTGTCTTATGTTGATGATACACAAGACACACACATTGTGTTAATGATGTGTTGTTTCTTCTTATTTTTTTCTTCCTCCATTCTTTCGTTGTAGTCTCTTCTTTGTTTTTGTTCCAAGTTGGGTTTGGAGGTTTTAGGTTGATGGTTTTAGTAACTTTGTATGGTCAGTATTGCTATCTCCTCTTTGTGATTTCTAATGTCAAGGTTTGGAAATAATAATAATAATAAAGATAAACATCACATGGTTTACGCGACTACAAAAGTCGTAGCAAATAATGTGTCTGGAAGGAGACGTGAAAAACAAACTACGAGAACATTGCCAGTGTACCATCAGAAGAAATTCCCAGGGTTCCATTACGGAAACTCAGAATAGAGGAGCAGATAGGGAATCTCAGGAAATATTTATCTCAGGTTGCAGAGACTGAAAAGAACCCAAAGGAATGGACAGAGAAAGCATGAAAAAATAGTTTCAAGAAACTTTTTGAGAAATTCCAAATCAAGGAAGGACAACTAAAAGAAAAGATTGAAAGTATCAGGCAAATAATTTCGGTAAAAGCCCTCCGGATTCGAAGATATGACAAGCAAAAACAGCAGTATATTCAAAACAGAAGATTCATAGAAGACCCTAAAGCTTTCTACAGGTCCCTAAACAAAAGCAAGAGACAGGATACGGAATGTCACGACAAGAGGAGACCTGTGCGTTCTGGAATTCCATGCATATGGGGAAATGAAAGTCAAACATGAAGCAATGACGTAATAGAGGATGCTATGTCGTCCCGAAACATCACTGTGGATGAAGTGAAGGACGCCGTCGAGAAAACAGCGAAATGGAAGTTACCAGGAATTGACAAGATACACAACTACTGGTTCAAAAACTTCTCCTCACTACATTTCACAATTGCCAGCTGCTTTAACCAGCTGACTGAAATTCCGTGCAACATACCAGATTGGCTTACTGTAGGAATGACATACCTACTACCGAAGAACAATGATACAAGAAACACAAAGAATCACACGCCTTTCCACCATCTGCAAAATACTCACTAGCACAATAGCGCAACGAATTTCGGTCTTCTTGGAAGCGGAACACACAAAACCAGAGGAACAAAAAGGCTGCTGTAAATGTTCATTTGGATGTAAAGATCAGCTACTGTTTAGTGAAGCTATTATGGAAGATTGCCACAAAAATAATCTTTGTATGTCATGGAATGATTATCCAAAGGCGTTTGATAGTGTACCCCATTCGCGGGTACTCAAAATTCTCAGTCGTCCCACGTAAATAAAAAAATAGTCAATTTTGTGAAGGCTTCACAAACCAAATGGCAAACAACACTCACAATGAGAGACCAAAACAACGGAGTTAACATTTACACCAAATGCAAAATGGATACCGAATGGAAGGACATAAAGAACGATTGTCATATTTACTTTACATGGATGACTTAAAGATATTTGCGAGTAATGAAGAACAACTTCGAAAACAACTAGCAGTAGCAGTTGAATTCAGCAGGAAGATAAATATAAAATTTAGCTCAGAAAAGTGCGCAAAAGTTTGTTTAGTCCGAGGGAAGGTTGTTAAGAAATACAGTATTAATGTTTCAAATCAAGATGAGATCAGGAGATTAGAACCAGGTGTTTGTTATAAATATTTAGGAATCGACGAATGGGGAGGTATTCAACGTGCTACCAAGAAAGAGAAAGTGAGGAGAGAGTTCGAAGACATTGAGGTAAAAATAAACTTACACTTGCGGGAGTTGAAGTGATAGTTTTCGGAAAGTAATATGATTTTGAGTCCCGTAAAAACAAAATATATAAACTTTAGATTAAGGGAAATATAAATCTGAAGAAAGAAATAATTTATAAATGCTTAGATCGTATAAGAAGTAATGAGCAGTGCGATACAGAGTGTGGGTTAGTAATGGGGAGGAATCTCTTAAATCTTCGGGGTTGTGGTTAGGCAAGGAATTAAATTGGAAAACACATATATCAAAATTGAAACAGAAAATTAATAATGTTGTGAGAATCTTTTACTTTCTGAGAAATATGTGCGATAATGATCTCTTAAGAATGCTGTATTTTTCTTTAGTTCATAGTAGATTAGATTATGCAATTTCGTGTTGGGGGGGGATAATTATCTCACTGGTCCCTTGCATGCTTCCAGAGAGTAAATTAGTTTACTGTTCTCCACGTGGTTTTACCCAGTTTGTACTATTTTTTGACAATCTATTTATTTAGACATTGACTTTTAGTCTGAGAAAAACAAACAAACAAAATCTTACTTCTATACAACTTATGTGTATATATTGTAAGAATTGATTAATTTTTTGATTATTAATTAAAATAATAAAGTTGTGAAAGGCTAGAACGTTTCGGAAGCTAGCCGAATCGTACCGCGACCGCTGCTAGGGTGCGATAATGGAAGGGGGGCAAGGGTTCGAACCACTGTAGGAGGCATAGGGCTTTGTGTTTCCTCGTACAAAGGACAGAGCCTAAAACTCAGTGAAGGGAAAAGTGTCTGCGTTCTACGCGTTTATTTTGCTAGTATGTAATAAATAACGTCGTTAGAAGTGAAACTGCGAAGAAACGGAAAATCACGCAATATTTTTGAAAAAGACGAGGTTAATGTTAGTGACAGATCTGGCTTCTAGCGCGCAGCTGCAAGTACGTCGCAGATAGTGGACGAAAAGAGATTTCGAGGTTTTTATAAGTTACAAAGATGACAAAAGTTAGCCACCCGGAGAGCGAGGGTGTGAGTGAGCTCAACCCTTAGCTTTTAGAATTGTCAAGGGATAGTTGACGAACACCGGTGACGGATTGGCGAACGGTGTCGAACCGTAGAGAAAGAATGTGTTGAAGAAATGGGTGTGACATTTTAAAATTTCGAAAGTTGCCTAAATTTAGTATTCTATTATTATTAAAAAGAGTCTGGTTTGGATTACTGAGAGGAGGGTTGAAAAACACGACACCGTGGAAATGAGGAATTTTCCTGAGAATGGACCTGTAGATTGGCCAGGAAGACGCACTGGTCATATTAAAGATAACCAATAACGATGACTCCACATGGAGTAAGATTTTAAGATTATTTGGTAAAAAAGAGTCACATGGTTTGTGAAAACGAAGCACGTGAGCAAGTTTCTGACGGACAGAGTGGGGGACGAGGTGATATCTTCTCGAGCAGAGACACTCTTGAGATCACTTTCACTATTCGATAACATCTTGATCATAACATCTTTCGTGCATCATATTATTCGCAGAACAGTCTTGTTACTGCATCATCTCACTGATGATCATTACATCACGAGACGTCGGATTTAGAAATTTTCGACCATTAGGTCTGGAAGTTTTTTAAATTCAAGTTGCACTTATGTGACAACTTGAATTGATCTAAATTCCCCAAAGGTGTTTAAACTTCAGCTTTTCGAAGTTTTCTCCGAGAACGAGTTGGAAACTTAACGTTCTATTTTGTTTTTAATGAGTGGCGACGCAAAGACATTCTGATCGCATCTCGACAAGTTTCGGTGAACATTTACGACGAAAGAACTTTTACCGCGATTGTGAGGCGCTATATTTTCTGGAAGGAGCAGGGACTCAGGCTGACTCGGGAACACCAGGAGGGCTTGACCTCAGACGATGAATGAACTTCCAGCTGGGTACGAGAAAGGGGACCACCACTCGAGTCAATGCTATCCATGGCATTCCAACCATCCAACCACTCCATTAGAATGATCTGAACATCCGTAACAAGATAATTTTTGATTGCTGGCTGCGACCAGTACTAGTAGCGTAATTGGCAGCGAGAAGACTTAGTGCTACGACTAGAACAATGATGGCCCATGCTCAGAACATTTGTTTTTAATTGTTAATTACTTAGGAAGGGTATAAAAGAAGATGAACAATACCAATGTTTTTTCTAAATTCAATTCATTTTTTTTTGTAAATAGCTGGTGATTCTTAATACCAAAGAGTTTTAAAAAAGTACATCAATGTTTAATGTTATTTAGGATAATGTGTGATTTTAATGTGTGATTACAATGTATAATGTAAATAATTTATTAAGTCAAGCTTAGTTCGACGTGGGCCTAGCTTTCCCGGGCACCCCTTTTAATTAATTAAGCAAGTTTCGTTACAAAATAGAATATAGATATAAACATGCTTACATTTGCTGATGCAATAATGAGAAGAAAATTCAAGTCAAATTAATTTATAATTAGTGTACATGACAGAAAAATGTACTTTAAATGATTATTTATAATTAATTAATATATTAACTTATTACCTTGTTTAAGTAGCTAATATCAGATGTCCTTAATAGCCCAGATTTAAGCATTTTACTATATTGTTTCAGTTAATTGCAGGATTTAATTTCATAAGGCAACTGATTATACAACTTAGGTCCTATGTACTGAAGCGATTGTCTAGACAATTCTTTTTTACTTTAGGCGTTCTGAAAACTCTATTTTCCGTATTTCGGGTTTTGTATAATAAATAATTTGTTATTACATTTCCGCTTCTTATATAAAAAATTCTTAAAACTTTAAATACGAACGAATGTTCAACGGGCAATATGTTTAATTCTACATACAATGGGAAAAAGCACTCGTTTATTTTTATATAACATAATACGAACAAAGTGATTTTTTATTGTTTTTAACTTCTTAATTAGCTTTACTTCCCCGACAGTTGATAGCATACATTAATCTAGAATGAATTAATGCTAAATACAATTTACGCATCAGATCACAAATGTTGCGTATGTAGTAAAAAATCCTTATTGACGATCTTAATTTACTATGTAAATCTTTATAAATAAAAAAATCATAGTCTTGTCTCATCTTTATCGTTAGGTTTGTCTTGTTTTATAAGTATTTTTTATAGTTCTGTCTGGAATTTTTGTCTCTGTCCTTGGTATAGCGGACAGTTCAGAAGTATGTGATCTTCCGTTTCTGGTATCTGGCAGAACAGATCTTCTTTCAGGTTCTTGCGGTGGAAGTAGTCCTTAAAGAAGCCATGAGTAGTGAGAAACTGTTTCGTGCTTTGCTGCGGCCGGAACAACTTGTTCTGTCTCGTGAAGTAGATTTTCGGGATGCATTTGTATGTTGTCTTTCCACCTTCTGCGTTGTCCCGTCGGTTTTGCCATTCCATGAGCGTGGTTTGGCTTCGGGTTTTGGCCCAGCTGTCCTGAGGTTTAACTTCTTTGTTGCTAATCTTGTAAGTTCTGTCCCTCTTCAGATGGTACCTTGCGGCTCTCTTCTGATTTCCTAAGTCCAGTGGAGGTTTTCCCGAGATTGTTTGTAATCCGCTAGTGGCCGCTGTTCTGTAAACCCTTGTTATGGGTATTAGTGCTATTCTTTGCGCACTGAGCAGGACCCGTTTTTGGTGCGATAAGTCTGCTCTTTGGCCCCATACTGAGGCAGCGTAACTGAACATCGGTATGAAGACCTTGTCGTAAATTGTGTGCAGCATTTCGCTAAGTTGAACTCTGCTCTATATATTCTTCTTAGCTTGAGGAACAATCTTTTGCCTCTGGTAGTTGTTTCCTTTATGTGTTGGAGAAATGTTAGTTTGTGGTCTATCCACACTCCCAAGTATTTGAAGTGTCTGGTTTCTGTGATTCGTCGGCCTTGTATTGTTAGTTTAGGTCCATTTACCATAAACTGTGTTTTCTGAGGTGAGAGTTTTAGGTTAACTCTGGTGCACCATTCTTCCAGAAAATCGAGGACTTCTTGAGCTGTCTTCTCCAGGTCCCATCTTCTGTTGCCACGTAGTCTGCACATGCACTAATTTTTGCTCCTGTATTTTCAATTTTTCTTGAGCCCTTCGTCGATAAGTATATACCACATTACCGAACCGCAGTTCGACCCCTGGGGGCAGCCTTTAGTGTGGGGTTTTGAGAAATTATGATGGTTCATGGTAATCAGAGCCTGTCTATCTTTGAAGAAACTGCCATAGATTCTTCTCAAGTATGTCGGTATCTTGATTTCTCTTAGTCTTCTCATTATGGCTGGCCACCAAGCGTTGTAGAATGCGCCGGACATGTCTGCAAAAACTGTTAGTGTATATTTGGTTTCACGATTGTTGATGCTTAACAGGAAGTGGTTGATTGCATCCTTAGTAGATTTGTCAGGTATAAATCCAAACTGACTAGGACTTAGTATAATTTTCGTCTCAAGAAAGTTCGTGATTTGTTAGTGCATATCTTACCTATTATTTTTCCCATAGTTGGGAGAAGTCATGTAGGCCGTTAAAATTTAGCTTCATTATCAGGTTTGTCTGGGGATTTCTTGATCACCGTCAGTGTGGCTGTTTTCCATATTTTCGGAAAGATTCCCTCTAGAAGACATTGGTTTAGTAAGTCTTTGTAATATTGTTTGCCAATTGGGAGAGTTTTCTTCATAACTTCATTGGTAATTGCGTCGTGCCCAGGGGGCTTATCCTGATTTTAGTGACGTGCGTGTTCAGACCATGTGAGGATGGCAAGTTTGTGATATTTGTGAATACGTCAAATACTTAGCCAAATACAGAGAATACGCATATACACAAATACAGCATAAACTAAGTGAATGTCGAATTGTGCGAATGATGACGTGCGCTGTCACAGTGTTTTAGTATTAATATATTTTTTATTCAAATAATCCTACTTAAATGAAGTTAATGCAGTCTGCCCAAGCAATATTTTGCATTTAAAATCACAGGAAGACTGCTGTTATAGGAAGGATTGGCTATATTATATTAACTATACTCCGATATGAGAGTTTCCACATTCCCAAACTTGGTACTTCAACCCTGATCGTAAAGTACTTTCATTGTCGACCTCGAATAAAAATGGGTAAAGGCAAAAAGTATTTCTGACTTCTAGTATCCTCAAACTGAGCCGGCGGAAAACCTAGTAAATGAATTTCACATGCTCATTTCCAGTCGTCCTTCGCATACAGCGAGCATGCGGCGAAGAAAGTTCATTTAGAACCAACGAATCAACCGTCTCGAAAACCATTGGCAAGATAATTTTCGTCCATCCCGGAATTTCGACTTCACTATCAAAAATTAAAGAGAACAGGTCTAATACCATATATCCTGTGGCGAACAGGTGATGTTGATTCAGAATATTTTAGTACAAGATTTACAATTTATTCTAAAGATTTGTTGAGCAAATCCTTATTAGTGCCGGGTAAACATCCACTAGACAATCTATCCAATTTATGCACGAAAAGTGTTACAAAACCCGAAGAAACGGGCGAAGATGAAAGAGTAGTAAATTGTGACCTTAAAGTTATTAACAGATCTTATTCAGTACTAATGCCATGCTTTATTTTCTTTAAAAAATACTACAGATCCGACAAATCCTAAAAAAGTTATATATTGTGAAGTCTTACCGTCTGTATTTTCTAAAAAAACCGATGACTCCCCTGAAAACAATCAACGTTTTTGAAACAGTTTTAAGTTACGTCATCAAAATATTTATACTAATCGGAGAGATATTTATCAGTATCGTTCCAGGTTTAAAGAAGACCGACCTTAATAGATACGATCGAGTCATATTTCGAAAAAAAAATATTGTGAATACTTGTTAATATGAGTAGCTTATATTTTTTTCTCTGTACACTAACTACGCAAGGTCGGGTACATTATCTTTGTTATTCCATTCCAGTAGGGGGTTTTCTACGATTTTCCTTTGTACACTTCGCAATTGATTGAATCGTCTGCTTTCCCGGGAACTAGAGAAAATTACTCTTCCAGTTGTGGTACGTAAATTCTTCCGCTATAAGTTGATTTGATTACTATATGCATTGTCGCTCATAGTTTTAATCGTAGATTTTTGTCAACAATACCACCAACTGATTTCATACATAGTATTCGTCCATAAAGTTCGTAAGTCTTGAATTATTTATAAAACTATTACCATAAAACATTCTTTAAGTTGATTGTAAGAAGAGATATTTATTTCTCAGTGCGAGGAGTGGATTAAAAAATCAGAACAGTCCCTCCACTCTTCAACTGGGGATGCAACATACCATGGTAGAGATCACCAAAGAACTAGATAGAAGGGACGAAAAACTGAAATTATAGATTTTATTTCTACTTATTTAAATATCCAATTCCTAGAGTAATTGCAAATATTGTAAAGTTGAATCTACAGAAGAAAATTTAATTAGTTGTACCAGCCATTTTGTTGGTTGGGCGAATCAGCTGATTCTACGTTTTATTTGACAAATGTACACTACTGTGCGACTGTACCTGTCAGGTGTAAGTCTCACCGAAGTGAAGACATGTTAGGTTAAATGTCCGTTTGATATTTTTGTAATGTGAATATCCTTCTTTAGTTTTTGATGTAGTTATTTACAACAGTATTATAAAATGATTTTAGTGGCGCATGGATTAAAACGTAAGGTTATGGGAGTGTTATAGAGTTAGCATAGTCTTGGCTTGAGATCACTTCAGCGAATCAGGTGTTTTGAAAGACCGGTGTTCATAAGTGAAAACCCCCGGTGTGGCGGGTGGAATTGTACGAGATTTTTAGTCACGGATGAATTACATCGAATTACTTTATCCTTGTAGAAGTGTGTTAATGGATTTGTTTTATTATTGAATTTGAAGGAGATTGTAGTTGGTGCAAATGAATGAATTTGTGTGTTAATTTATTTCAGAATTTCAATTTCTTGAATAGACTGTAAATTATGTGTTAGATAATGAAATCCTTGAGAACAATTTTTTTTTTTAATTCTGAGGGATATTCCTATTGCTTATACCATTAAGCTAGTAAAGATTCAAAATAAGTGAAATACAGACAGTGAAGTGAAAACTCAGAGAAAAGGTTTCATCTGAGATACACTTGGTATGCTGTATTCCTGACATAAAGGTTATACAATCAATAGGTCCCATGTAATTTAATTAAGCTGCTTCCTTAATCTTTTTCTCACAAGACTTGAAATTTGTCAACTGCAACTGGTTTATTGATCAACAATTCCTGTTCAAGAGGAAAATGAATCTAATCAGAGAACTGCTGCTTCTGAGTTTTCTATTGGGTAATAGGATTTATATTTAATAGTTTAAGTGGCATTACTTTCTGGTATAACATATTGGTTTCTTCTATTATTTTAGGTCTTGTCCAGCAATTGTCTGCTTCTCGGGTTCTGGAGTTAAGTGACAGGTTGTGCTAAATTTTGTATTTTTCACTTAGGTTTTTCAATACAATTTATTTAAATGTTTGTTATTTGTATAAACTTTTTCTTTCTTCAGATTTTTGGATATCCGGAAAGATGGGCAATGGCTTATCATGGTATGTGTTTCAAAATACCTTGAATGGTGTATAGTTTGCTTTCTCATTTTTTATTTACATTTTAAGTGTGAATTATTAGTGCAATAAATTAAAAATTGTATATTAATGTGCATAATAAGATTAAACATACATGATGAAGCATACCTTAAAAAAAAAGAAAAACGGAAGGAGGGGTATATCTAAAGTGTAAAATAAGAAAATCATGGCATTAGGTTTAATAATAATAATAAATTTATTGTCAAAAACAGTACAAACTGCTTATGACCACGTGGAGGACAATAAACTAATTTACTCTCCGGAAGCAAGCATGGGACCATCCCATCACTTCCGATCAAGGACCCTAAGGCAGAGGTGGATTCAAAAAACTTCAGCATAAGTTCCTAGATAAGATAAAAAGTTAGCTGCGAGTTATAATACTAATAGAATGTCAATATGTTTGTAATTTTACGCAAAAAATTACGTGTACAAGTTATTATCAAACTATAGATTATTCTGAGTATAGTGTTTAAAAATCATAAGAGTTGAAAAACCCCCACTAAATTCACGATTTATTGTTACAATAAACATGCCCCTAGACAAAGCCTAGAGAACCTGTATAATAAATCCACCTCTGATTTATGCTGATTATCCGGCATAAGATACTAATTTTGTAATTTGGTACTGTAGCATTAATTATAACTAGATGGTAAGGCATTCTGATGTGCAGCTTTTGGAGCTTTGACTTGTGTCATTATAAATGTCAATTTCTTTTAAGAAAATGACAATACATGATAAAAATAATGACAATTGTCAAAATTCAAAACTATTTTTTTAAACGTTGGGTTCATGATCAGTGATTTCGTAAACTCAAGTATTCACATTTTCTGTTAAAATATTGTTACATTATTATTTTTCATACAAAAGTCTCCAAAAGTACTTTTCTTGTGATAAATTCCATTCAAATTACAACTCGTCGGTGGCACATTTTTTAATCTAAAACTCTTGCAATTTTGCTGATCTCAGAGAGTGATACATAGATTTTTTCTGTGGGGCTTTAGGGCTCGTTGATACATAGAGGACAAGAATAAAAGAAGAGTGTTGTTCTCGTTATCTGAACTGTGCAATATTTTATAAGTTCAAGGCTACTACAGAAAATAATTAAATTGGAATACACAGTGTCTCAAACTCCTAGCAAAAAAATGGAGTGATAATAGAACACATTAAATGAATCCTGACTCGCATCTAGAAATCCACCAGATGTTCAGGATGTGATGGAGATAAAATTTCAATGGAAATAAATTAACCCCACAAAGACATGTGTTTGGTTGCTATTTGTATGCTCTGTCATTTCTCCAATTCTCTACCTGGTATTTTGAGACATTGAGAAGAGAGACCCCTATCTGAAGTGAATTTTCTATGAGTGCAAGGAAATGGCAGAGGAAGATCTGGTGGAATATCAGATAAGTGTTTATGTAGATCTTCAAATCAAGGACTATTTTTTTAAAAAGATGGTGTCATAGTGGAAGAAAGTTAAAGAAGCCAAGAAAGAAAAATAAAAATTAATTTGAAAATGATGTAATATTTAGTGGTACTAATTATCAAAATATTTTTATTTAATGTCTCTGTTGAAAATCATAAATATTTCTTTTACTTTAGTATATAACATTATTCCTCTGTGGTATATAGTGAAACATTTTCTTGAATTTCAGTATCTAAAATGAGACTTTCTCATATGAGTCACTTCCTTTTGTTGGTTTTGTGAAATGATGCAACACCTAAAGAATTCTGATTTTGCTGCTACTCTGGTACTCTGCCCTATTACCCTCTGCTATTCTCACTGGTTGAGAAATAACTGATGAGATTCACAAGTTCAATTTACTTTGTTAAGGATTGCCAGTGTCATTACGATTTTGACGAATCCTTTTACTTCCCTAGGGAATTGGACCAAATAATAAAAATTAAATAACTTTATGAATACATTTTCTATGTTGGTTTGTTTTCTCGAGTTAGAAGGGATTAAATTATTTTTTCTCTCAAAGAATTTGTTTTAGAATATCAATGTTTTACTCTGATAAACTGTATGCCTCATCTTCATCTCATGATTCCTAAGTTTTTTGCTATGGACAGTGGGTAAAACAGTTATTAACTAGCTCATTAAATCTTGTTTTTAATTGTTTGTTTCTAAATGTTTCAGTTTTATGCTCCATGGTGTGCTCATTGTAAACGCTTGGAACCGATATGGGCTCATGTTGCACAAGCGTTAAGAGGAACCAATATTCGTGTTGGGAAAGTGGATTGTACAAGGTTTACTGGAGTGGCAACAGAGTTCAGCGTGTCTGGCTTTCCTACCATCATGTTGTGAGCACCGTTACCGACATCCTTTTCCAAATTTGATTTCTAATAGAAATAGTCGTGGCTTGAGTTGAATTTTTAGTTGTTATGTGTGTACGTCTCTTCTGAACATAATTCCACCAGTACATCAATTCATCACAGTATCGGTGATTGGGAATAAAAAGTGGGGAGGCAAAAAAGAATTGACAATTTTCATGAACATGACATTTTCTGCGTAATTCCACTCAGTATGATTTAACTAATGAAATAAATCAAAGGAAAGATAATTGGTGATTGCCACATCGAGGATGGTGTAA